>OX465297.1:197586472-197691375 GCA_949987735.1 Leucophora obtusa
AAAACTGCTGAAATTGGCAGATTATTTTTGTAATATATTCTTGCCCTATGCTCCTTGCAGGAGTAAAAGGAACAAATATATATATATATTATTAAAATACTAACAGCAAAAATGAAAATGTTAAATATAGAGAATTTTAGTTATATTTGAGTTAAGTTTTTGTTATTAGAAAATAAGAACTTAACTTGTTAAAATCAGAATCAAAATTTAAAATTTTCAAAGTTTTTTTAGATTTTTTTTTTTATTGCAAATAAATATCGAGTCTTCTGAAATCAGTAGTTTACTATTTTTCTAGCAAATATTTCTTCTGATTTTAGCAGGATAAACTGCTATTTGCATTAGACTGAATTTAGTTTAAAAATAACAAAAATTTTGTAGACATAACAGTTTATTTTTTCTATTTTTAGTCTACTAATATTTAGCAAAATTTTCTGCAGACTTTACAGTATAATTTGTCATTTTCAATCAACTGAAAGTTAACTCAATATATATAAACTTTTTTCGTCGGGTGTTAATCAGAAAGATTAAAATATGGTATAATCGACTTGTTTAAGCAGATAATCCGACTTTTATAAGATTAAGTTTTCTGTCTAATCGGGGTATTAGCAATATGAGTTCAAATCTCAGGGGAGACATTAATTTTAGACATTTTTTTAAATTCATGGCCGCCATATTGGATCCGCCATGTTGAATTTTTTAAATTTGATTTCAGATCCGTAATCTGCTACCCAAAAACTTCTCCTGGTGGAAATTTGAAGTAAATCAGACGACTTAAGAAATTTAATGAAAAAGTTGTTTGTCGCCATATTGGATCCGCCATTTTGAATTTCACAATTTTAATTTCAGATTTTTAATCAGCGGATCCTAGACATATATAATTGATGACTTTAAGTCCAATATATTAAAAACAAAAAATTAATGGCCACCATCTTGGATCCGCCAATTTGAATTTTGTATTTTTTATTTTTGATTCGTGATCAGCAACAACCAGACCCTCTGTGATATCTTTTAGTTTCATATACTCAATATTCTAGTTTTGGTCAAAATTCGATGATGCTGGCCCACTGTGCATTGGCAAAATTAGACTGAATCAGATAAATTCGGTATGATAGAAAATTTTATCTCGGACATTTATTTTTGAAGTTTAGAACCACTGTTCCATTTTTTTTATTCATTTCTATCTGTTGTTGACATTTGTTTGCCTTCGAACCACATTTAAAGACATCCAAAGCCATATTGACAAGCATTAACAACAATAAACTCAGCAGCCGCAGCAATACTCACTTCAATCAACCGCCAACGTTCAAATTCATATGAATATAACAAATATCTTTGAAATAACGATTTTATCTGTATATTTTATTGATGTGTGTTTGACGGACGTATTGGCTAACATTTTTCTAAACATTTTAAATACACAAAATTGAGAATTTGGAGTCATAAAAAATAATTTTTTACCTACATGATTTCGCTTCAACTAAAAGTTAATATGATGATCTTTAGTGGTTTTAAAATGAAACCACAATTTTCCATTTAATTATCAATTTTGTTCAATTTAAAATTAAGTGAAAATAAGTTTTACTAATAAAATTAAAATATGTATTATAAATTATTGATCAATACTGCGATAAATAGTATCGTTCGTGTCAAAAATATAAGCGGTCTGTTACCAACAATTATTGTACACTCAAAATAATAATTCTGTTGGATGAACAGAAACATTTGTTACACTCAAAAAATGAATTATTTTGCTACCAAAATCGTGCTCATAGACACATTTATAGTGCGGAAAACAACCAGACAGACAAGATGAAAATGTTATTAGACATTATATGTAGTGCGGATAAGGAAAATGATATTTAAACACAACCGTTCTAAGACATGTAATAAATATGTTACAACCGTGTAAAGCAGGCCATACATTTGCAATATTATGGTACAACTTTCCAAGTGGTGCAAGCATATTGACCGTGTATGTATTAAATTGAAGGTTGAGCAATATTATGTAGTGAATCAAAACACTTTTGATTTTTATTGGACAACTTGAAATATTGCATAATCTATTGGCAACACTGTGCAATTTTAATTTTGCGCTGTTTATGTTTGTGTGCATTTTGAGGTTATGTTGAAATCATATATTGCATAAAATATTGTGGCGATATTTTGTTACATATGTATATGTTGCAAATTATTGTATGGTGTGTGGCAAAACGAGAAAAATACTGTTCCATTATATTGGACATAATATTGCAAATGTATGGGGTCATAAGGTTTTTGTATATGTGTTTCGTGAAGATAAAGATAAAAAGTAAATATATAAACAAAATGTTTATTAATATTGATTATGTGAAATACAAGGACATACATTTTTTTTTTCAGTAGTTAAGGTAATGTTTTGCATTCCCTTTCCCCTTTTTAAGAAAAAGTTTTTTATAATATAAAAGCCTACATACAATGTCGAAAACAATCTGATTTTCAATGGTTAATATTTTGCGATCTGTACAATACCAATTATTTTTTATTTCCTAATTCAGTTGCTCTGATTCAAATAAATCGATAAATAGTAATTTGAAGCCAATTTTATTTTCGCGAAACAAATTATTCTAGATTGAAAAACTGTACGTTTTCGATTTTTATCACACTACTGATAGTTTATTTATTTTTTGTTGTTTAGAACTCTACTAATGTGGAAGTCGGGACATTTTTATGTTTTACGAAGTTTCCTAAATAATGTTCGAAAGAATAATAAAAACACAATTTTTGGACTTAAATTTTCAGCAAATAAATTACCTTAAGTCCACGAATTTTTTGAGTTTTTTTCAGTCTACTAATATTCAGCAAAAAGTTTTATTGATTTAAGCAGAAACTTTTGCTGACATTACCATTTTTTTTTTTGTAAAATTCAGCTAGCTGATTTTCAGCATACTACTTTTGCTGAAATTACCAACTTTTTTGCAAGCACGCTCCTGACTAACTTTTACTGACTTTTTTTAGAGTGTACTTTAACAAAATTTATTCCTGTTTTTTGGCTTAAAATAAAATTTTTTCCCCTGACAATTTCCTTATGCAAGACTGAAATCCGGATAGGGACATGCCTTCAACAGATTTTTTGACAATTTGTTAAATAAGTATTGGGATTTCAGCACATTAAATTCCCTTAATGTACAAAAATTTGTTGCTTTTAAACCATTTTTTGTTAAACTTAACAAATCTAAATTTAAATAAAAAATTAGTAAAACTACAATTTTATTTGTAATTATACTGAGTCTTAAAATTTGTTCTAATTTAGGGTCTCGGGACCCGGGCTTAGTCCATATCATCAAAGGGCACTCGGAAGGAGCAAACATTTTGTCCGTTTTCCTCTATCTCGCTTAGTTTTCGAGATATGAGCCATTTTATAAAGCGGAAAATTTTTATTTAAAATCTCCAAGGGTTGAAGGCCTCACCAAGGTCCATTTGTGGAGTAGTCGAAATTTTCGTCAATTTTGCTCTGTCTATCTTAGTTTTTGAGATACGGGCCATTTAAAAAAATCAGGAGGGAAAGAAATAGCGCCATCTTTAAAACTTCGCATACATTGGTGGCGCCATCTACCGGCTAATAACAGAAATATGAAAATATTATATTTTAACAATAAATTGTGTAAAATTAAACGAATGGGTTTTTAAAAATTAGTTATAAATAATTTTGAAAATTAGCACCCAAAATTGGTTAAAGTACTCAGGATTTTTAGTATTGTGTTAAATGAAGATAACTAAAATCTTTGTTGAATTCAGTGTTTGAACTAAAAATTTGTTAAAATTTTGTCAAATGGATTTGAAACCCATTTGACAGATTTTTCTACTGACGTATTATTTTAAGTGTAGGCATCGTTTAATATTTTAATCAGTCTCTATGCAAGTCGCTCATTTCAAGAAGTTAAATTGCAGTTAACGGGTTTAATTTTTATTATACATTTCCATATTAGGCATATTTATTGAAACAATTTTTAATATTAATTAAAATTTAATCATAAAAATTAACCTATCAAAATATCTTGAAATGTCGGCCAGAGCCATTTAATATTCATCAGCACTTGTGATTTTTTTTATGTAATAAGAATGTTGGTTTACTACGATTTTGGACGACCTTCACGGAATTCGTCGGCGACCGAACTACGACCACGATTGAATTCACTATACCAGCGATACACTGTGGTTTAGAGTTTGTTCTTCGGTTTTAATCGAAACCGAAACCGCGGTTTTTCAAGCCTCACAACCGAAAACCGACAAAAATGAGTCGGTTTTTAACAAACATTTTAACCAATTAAAATAAATAATTAAATTGCATATTATTGAATATTGAATTTTGAAATGAGCTAAGCTCATATTTTACAAAATTTTGTATTTAATTGTAGTTAATATTTTCTCCATTAAATATTACTTTAAAGGATTTTTTGTTTTTGTTATTACGGATAACATAAACCCATTATAATTTTGGAAAAGATTTAGGCTAAACTGCAGTTTATGGGGTTTCGTCAAAAAAATATAAAAAATATGACCCCCTCTGGAATTAAAAAAGAAAAAAAAACCAAAATTAATTTTGGGAGGGGCTCGGCCCCGGGAGGCCCGTGGGGGCAAAAAACAGGGGGACATAGTAACATGTAAGCGTGGGTACTCAAATTAAAGGAAATTGTCTCACGATTTCAAAAATGTTATTTTTTTTAATCCATAGAGCCATTTTAGTCCCTTAAGAGGGGGGACTGAAAATGATGAAATTTTTTGTATGGTAAAATGGTACTCAAATGATAGTAAAAGTCCCCCCACGACTTCAAAAACTATTTTTTTTTCAATAATCGGTAAACGCATTAAAAATTTAGACATTTACATAAAAAAAATAAAATTTAAATCGCGCGATTTTTACAAAAAAATTTTCCCGGCGGCGCAATAACATTATATCACTTCTGGAATTGCATTTTCCATCAAAAAGTTTCATTTTTAAATCATCTAAAAAGTTTGAGTATACCTAACATTAAAAAAAGAAAATAAAATTTTTCCTGCGGCGCAATTCTACTATATCAGTTCTCAAATTGAATTTCTCATCAATAAAAATTGACTCCTTTTGTCATTTCCACTTCCAACTGCCTTTTGTGTTCCAAATTTTCAAAATAAACAAAAAAAATCGACATTTACAGGGTTTTACCAAAACTAAAATAATGTGATTTTAGACTTTTTTAATTTTTCGAAGGTCTAAAATTTAACAAAATGCCTCCCGGGCCTGCCGGGTTCGAGACCCTCCCAAAATTAATTTCGGTTTTTTATTTTTTAAATCCAGAGGGGGTCTTATTTTTATACCCTACACCACTATGTGGTCAGGGTATTATAAGTTTGTGCTGATGTTTGTAACACCAAAAAATATTGGTCGTAGACCCACCTTATAGTATACCGATCGGCTCAGAATTTTTTTATTTCGATTTAACGATGTCCCTCTGTCCGTCCGTCTGTCTGTCTGTCTGTCCATGCATTCTTGTGTGCACTCTACAGGTCGCAAATATTAAGATATTTTGATGAAATTTGGTACGCAGACCTATGTTGGCCCAAGGACGAACAAGTTTATTTTTGGTGAACATCGGTCCATGTTTAGACCTAGTGCCCATATAAGGGTCCTACCAAAAGTATATTGTTTATACGCTGCAGGTCGAAATTTGGTACACAGACCTATGTTAGCCCAATAACGCAGCCTATTGATTTTGGTGAACATCGGTCCATGTTTAGACCTAGTGCCCATATAAGGGTCCTACCAAAATTATACTGTTTATACGCTGCAGGTCGTAAAATATTAAGATATTTTGATGAAATTTGGTACACAGACCTATATTGGCCCAATAACGCAGCCTATTGATTTTGGTGAACATCGGTCCATGTTTAGACCTAGTGCCCATATAAGGGTCCTACCAAAATTATACTTTTTATACGCTGCAGATCGCAAATATTAAGATATTTTGATGAAATTTGGTACACAGGCCTATATTGGCCCAATAACGCAGCCTATTGATTTTGGTGAACATCGGTCCATGTTTAGACCTAGTGCTCATATAAGGGTCCTACCAAAATTATACTGTTTATACGCTGCAGGTATTAATATTAAGATATTTTGATGAAATTTGGTACATAGACCTATGTTGGCCCAAGGACGAAGCCTATTGATTTTGGCGAACATCGGTCCATGTTTAGAACTAGTGCCCATATAAGGGTCCCCCCAAAATTATATTGTTTATACGCTGCAGGTCGCAAATATTAAGATATTTTGATGAAATTTGGTACATAGACCTACATTGGCCCAATAACGCAGCCTATTGATTTTGGTGAACATCGGTCCATGTTTAGACCTAGTGCCCATATAAGGGTCCTACCAAAATTATAATGTTTATACGCTGCAAGTCGCAAATATTAAGATATTTTGATGAAATTTGGTACACAGACCTATATTGGCCCAATAACGCAGCCTATTGATTTTGGTGAACATCGGTCTATGTTTAGACCTAGTGCCCATATAAAGGTCCTACCAAAATTATACTGTTTATACGCTGCAGGTATTAATATTAAGATATTTTGATGAAATTTGGTACATAGACCTATGTTGGACCAAGGACGAAGCCTATTGATTTTGGCGAACATCGGTCCATGTTTAGAACTAGTGCCCATATAAGGGTCCCCCCAAAATTATATTGTTTATACGCTGCAGGTCGCAAATATTAAGATATACTTTGATGAAATTTGGTACATAGACCTATGTTGGCCCAAGGACGAAGCCTATTGATTTTGGTGAACATCGGTCCATGTTTAGAACTAGTGCCCATATAAGGGTCCCCCCAAAATTGGCTTGGTTACAAACTGCAGGTCGCAAATATAAAGATATTTTAATGAAATTTGGTGCGCTGACTCACATTATAGAAAATTTTGACACAAGCCCCATTTTAACCCATTCGAATTTCGGATCCAAACAATACACCAGAGTGGTGTAGGGTATTGTATAGTCGGCATGCCCGACTTTAACCTTTTTACTCGTTTTATTTTTTTTTTTTTGCCGAAACCCCATAAACTGCAGTTTTGCCAAGAATTGCACCAAAAAGTCATGTGTTTTAAAAGATATTGAGTTTCATATAGTCAGTTCAGATTTTCACCGCGTATTTTTCAAAAAGTCTTACTTGTAGTCCGCTAAATTTATAAAATTATAACTTTATATCGTTTTAAACAAATTGTTAAAATTTAAATTTAAACTCTTTAAAATACAGCTTTAGTTGCCGAAAAAAGAATAAATTTCTAATTAAAAAATTTTAATTTATAACGGTTTTCTACGTTCTTTTTTCCCGGAAAAGTCAAGAAGTGCCATTATGGCCTTCATTCGAGTGAGAAATTCAGTCGAATTTTAATAAATATTATGAGCGTGTTAAATTTTAAAACAATTCTATTAATATCCAGAAAAACCGAAAAATAACCGAAACCGAGGTTTTTATAATTTCAAAAAACCGAAACCGCGGTTTTCAAATTTTTCGGTTTTTAGCAAACTCTACTGTGGTTTTTGATGGTGCTTTATCGCCATACAAAGAATTGAGTTCATCCACACATTCTTGTTGAGATAATCCACGACGAAAGTTGTGAAAAATAATCCAACGAAAACCTTCTCTTGAAATTTCCATTGTTTGGCCAAATTGATTTTCTTAACCCACTGTAAACAAAACAAATAGCACTTGTACATCAAAACTAGGGATACCAATCCCGAAAATCCCGAGATTGGTCTTGAAAAAATCCCGGGATTTCCGATTTCATTATTTGGCTTATTTTATCTCTTTGTATTTGTTTTTATTGTTATATTCGACCTAAATCACATAAATCTAATATCCCGAGTAAAAAAAATTGATCTCGCGCAGTATATAATCATATCCAATTTGATATTGTTTAAGATCTGCTGTAATATCTAGCTGATCCAATTAGATCTCAAAATTGGGTGTATCCAATGATATCGTACTAGGTCCCATTGTATATATGGGGATAAACTAAGATCAAGTTATATCTCAAAATTGGGAGGTCCAATGATATCTTTGGGGATAAACCTAGATCTAATTTGAACTGAATTTGAATTTGAATTAGATCCAGCTATATATATGTGGATAAACTTAGATCTAATTTGATCTCAAAAATGGCAGATCGAATTAGATCCAGCAATAAATTTGGGGATAAACTTAGATCTAAATTGATCCGAAAAATGGCGGATCGAATTAGATACAGCAATATATTTGTGGATAAACTTGGATCTAATTTGATCCGAAAAATGGCAGATCGAATAAGATCCAGCAATATATTTGGGGATTAAGTAAGATCTAAATTTATCCAAAAAATGACAGATCAAATTAGATCCAGTAATATATTTCGGGATTGCGTAAGATCTTAACTTTTCCGATAAATTGCAGATCGAATTAAATCTACCCGAGTAAAAAAAATAATATGATGTCATATGTAATGATATCTTATTTAATGTAATTGGAGATATGCTATGATCCTAAAAATGGTGGATAAAATTATATCGGATAAGATCTAAATATATTAAATCATATATAATCTTATCTGGATTTTGACCCGATATAATAATATATAATTTGATGTAGAAAGACGTAATTTTATAACGCATTATATTTCAGGTTCAAAACAAAAACTATTAAAAAGTACTAAAAAATAACACCCTTAAAGTTGCGTTTACATCTGTTTTCAAATCCCGAGATTTAAATGGAAATCTCAAACCGAAATCTTGACCGCCCGAGTAAAAAAAATTATATATAATCATATATGGCATATATTACAATATATAATTAGACATGTCGTTATGTATATCCATATATAATTATATATGACGTCTTTTTCCAAAATTTGTCCTTATATTATGCCATATATAATTTCATCTAATTAGATATCGGCCTTTATAATATTAGATATGGTATATATGATTATATATTACATAGCATGGCTGATCTTATTGCATATATAGTTGTATATAGAGCTATATCTTAATATATATGGTGGCATTTTAGCAATATATAATTATATATGGTATCATTTAAACAATATATAACTATATATGGTGCCAGTTAAACTAGATATTATTATATATGGTGGCATTTAAACAATATATGGTCATATATGGTACCTCATGAACAAAATTTTTAATACAGTTGCAGATATGATAATATATGCTACTATATATAGTGCCATATATATTTATATATGGTGTTATTTAAGCAATATATTCCCGGGTAAAAAAAATAATATGATGTTATATGTAATGATATCTTATTTAATATAATTGGAGATATGCTATGATCCGAAAAATGGTGGATAAAATTATATCGGATAAGATCTAAATATATTGAATCATATAGAATCTTATCCGGATTTTGACCCGATATAATTATATCTAATTTGATGTAGAAAGACATAATTATATAACGCTTCATACTTCAAGATCAAAACAAAAACTATTAAAAAGTACTGAAAAATAACACCCTTAAGTTAAGAACTAAAAATTTAAATAAAAATTTAGAAGAAGTTGTAGGTACATAATTGTAACCAAGCCTTCTCATATAAACTTGTATTCTACCCGTAAACTGTGTAAACCTGGTATGTTTATGAGTTTAATGTCAAATTCCATACATAAAAATATGGCTTGTATTTATACAAGGTTTACAAGGAATTTAGGAGTTATAATGAGTACGCCTTTTATATTTTGAAATCATTAATTAACATTGAGCTATATAGAACTTTATATATTTTCCGATAAAGCCATTTTTAATTATATATGACGATGTATTAAAATTGTCATAGCATATGTAAATAGATATGGCACATATAAATATATATGGGGACATGTATATTTATACTGATCTATATATGACATCATATAAGAAATTTTTGAAAAACTCAAAGCTATACATAATTATATCCTCAAAGATATAGTGTTACACTTGACTATATATAAACATATTAATTCATATTAAATTATATAATTTCCTATATAACTATTTTTACTCGGGTTAGCATATGTGGTGCCATTTAAACCATATATTATTATATATGTTGCCATTTAAACAATGTATGGTCACATATGGTACCTCATGATCAAAATTTTTAATACAGTTCCAGATATGATAATATAGGAAAATATGTATAGTGCCATATATATTTATGTATGGTGTTATTTAAGCAATATATTACCATATATGGTGCCACTTAAACCATATATTATCATATATGGTGCCATTTCAACAATATATGCTCATATATGGGACCTCATGAACAACATTTTCAATACAGTTCCAGATATAATATATGCTACTATATATAGTACCATATACTTTGATATATCGTATCATTTAAACAATCTATTTCCACCTAAACCAAGATCGTTGGCTTAGTCGGCAAACCTGTCAAGTCCGTTTTTTTTAATATTTCAGGAGAGACAAAAAACTGTCTAACTTTTTTGGGTTAACTTTTTTTAAATCTGTAATAGCAGTTTTCTTCTTTAGTTCATCTTGTTTAACCACAAAAATCATAGAATTCCAAAATAAAAGTTTGCAGACTTATAGGCTCTTTTTGGACTTAGCAGATTTGCTCTTTATAATTTTCTATTTTAAATGTGGACTTACCAGATTTTCTTTCAACTTTGTGTACTTAGCAGATTTTCTTTTCTTTTTTTTTTATTTTATTTTATTTTTATTTATGTCAGCAAAATTCATGACAATCGCCTAATAAAATTTATAAATTAACAATGTTTTTCCTGAAAAAATTTATAAGTAATAGTTACCCAGCCAATATTTTTCTGAGTGCTCAGAAATTATGACTCATAAAAGACTCTGAAAGACGAACATTTTCAGAGTGCTCAAATCTTAGAGTCATAAATGAAACATAATAGACTCCTATTTATGAGCGTATTCAAAATTTTTTCAATGCTCATAAATTACTCAAAAATTTGTCACAAATGACTCATAAATGGCTCAGAAAATTCAAAATTTTCCAGCAATGCTCATAATTTGGAGTCTTTTATGAGTCATAAAAGTGCGCTCAAAAGAGGCTTCATCGGTGAAGAAAAACACCCTCATATATCTATGATTTCAAAAGGTCTAAGGGCTCTTTTATGAGCCTTTTCGGACTCCAATTGTACACCGGGTACCTTAAAAGTTAAAATAACTAAATAATTATTTAGTTAATCTTTAAATAAACAAAAGTCGCATTTAATTCTATTGAAGAAATTTGTTGAAACAAAATGTGTGTTGTTTTCAGCTGGACTTAGCATGTGGTTTTCGATGTTTTGTTTGTTTTTTTGGACTTGACAGAATTGCTTACCACTGCATAACAACAAGAAAAAATAACATAATGACATTTTTTTTTTGTAAATGATGTGTTTTCAGTTACACTAGCATACTACATCAAAAACTCAATTTGCATAAAAATTGGACTTGACAGGTTTGCCGACTAAGCCAACGAGATACAATTTCATCTGATTAACACATAATTTAATCAGGTCAGATCTAATCTGATGCAATTAGATAAAAACTGATAAACAACTGATACAATTTTATCTGGCCATTTTCCGGATCAAATGGCACATGGATCACTCTAAGTTGTATATTACCATATAAAGCTCCATATTATTTTTTTTAATAGGGAACATATACCATATATGGTGCCATTTAAACAATATACTGTCATATAAGATGCCATTTAAACAATATATCGTCATATATGGTAACTCATCAGCAACTACAATATTAACTGTATTTCAGAAGCTATTAACTGTATTTCAGAAATTTTAAATGTATTTCAGAAATTATCAAATGAATTACAGAAATTATTAATTGTATTTCAGAAATAATCAAATCTATTTCAGAACTTGTTGATTGTATTTCATAATTAATAGAGAAAAATTTCTGAAATACATTTGATAATTTCTGAAATACAGTTTGATAATTTCTGAAACACAGTTGTGAATTTCGAAAATACAATTAATAATTACTGAAATACAATTGATAAAACTGAAATTCAATTGACTAGTTCTGAAATACAATTCATAAATCTGAAAAATAATTGATAAGTTCTGAAATACAATTGATAAAACTGAAATTCAATTGATTATTTCTGAAATACAATTGATAAATCTTAAAAACAATTGATACAATAGGAAATGGTGTAGAGCGTTAAAAAGATGCTAATAAAATTGTTTTTTTTTTTAAATTCAATTTAATAAAAAAAATATAATTTTATAAAAACATTTATAGAAAATAAAATTATAATTTTATAAAAACAAAATCTTTTTATAAAAAAAAATGCATAGCTGTGAACGGTATCGAACTCGAGACCTTCTGAGTTTAAACCTTATTTGAACAAAATATTGTAATTTTTATAAAATCAGTGCTCTGCCAGTGTATTATTTTTTGAACTGTTGTCAATATCTGTCTGGGATTTTATTTAATCCCAAATAAATGGAGATCTTACGTAGTACCCAAATATAATGCGGGATCTAATTTTATCTGTCATTTTTCTGGATAGTTTTAGATGTCAATCCCCAAATATATTGCTGTTTCTAATTCGATCTGCCATTTTAATACTGAAATAAATTGCTAGATCTAATTCGATCTGCAATTTATGGGATAAATTAAGATCATACCAAATCCCCAAATATATAACGGGATTTAATTCGATCTGCAATTTATCGGAAAAGTTAAGATCTTACGCAATCCCGAAATATATTACTAGATCTAATTTTTGATCTGTCATTTTTGGATATATTTAGATCTTACTTAATCCCCAAATATATTGCTGGATCTAATTCGATCTGCCATTTTTCGGATAAAATTAGATCTAAGTTTATCCCCAAATATATTGCTGGATCTAATTCGATCTGCCACTTTTTCGGATCAAATTAGATCTAAGTTTATCCACAAATATATTGCTGGATCTAATTCCATCTACCATTTTTCGGATCAATTTAATCTAAGTTTATCCCCAAATATATTGCTGGATCTAAATTGATCTGCCACTTTTTCGGATCAAATTAGATCTAAGTTTATCCACAAATATATTGCTAGATCTAATTCGATCTGCCAAAATTGAGATCAAATTAGATCTAAGTTTATCCACAAATATATAGCTCTATCTAATTCGATCCGCCATTTTTCGGATCAAATTAGATCTAAGTTTATCCACAAATATATAACTGGATCTAATTCGATCCGCCATTTTTCGGATCAAATTAGATCTAGGTTTATCCCCAAAGATATCATTGGACCTCCCAATTTTGAGATATAACTTGATCTTAGTTTATCCCCATATATAAAATGGGATCTAATACGATATCATTGGATACACCCAATTTTGAGATCTAATTGGATCAGCTAGATATTACAGCAGATCTTAAACAATATCAAATTGGATATGATTAGATATTGCGCGAGATCAATTTTTTTTAATCGGGAATAAACAATAACCTAAAGTTGACACAAAATGAACGTGAAAATATTCAAATTTATATGAAATTAGACATCTGTAACTGTACACTGAGAAAATTGTCTACATGCTATTTATGAATTTTTACATTGATTCCATGAAGTTTCGCTGGAATTTGTCCATTGAAAGATTTCATTGAATTGATTTAGTTTTTTTTGTAAAATTTCATATTATTTAATAAAAATTTCATGCACCCAATAAAAAAGTTTTATTAAAAAGAGCTTCATAAACATTTTGAAGCTTTTTTACAAAATTTATTTTTTCATTAGTTAAGTGAAAATTTTCATTAAAACTCGACAAAGAAAAGTCTCTATGCGTAAGTTAGTTCAAACTTTCGTTTATTTTGTTAATGGCCCTTAAATAACGAATAACGAAAAAAGGCTGAGAATTTATTTATTTTTTTTTATTTATTTATCTTACTTTGTCGTTCCGTACACAAGACTAGAAATCTCATATTGCAGTACAGAACTGAGTATTCGAAAATACTATATAAATTAAGCTATATAACTTAAAAACTAATTACAATAAATCAGAAAATAACATATGTGGAATTAGTTTTAACAAAAGTATATAAAAAGAAATAAAAATATTTTATTGAAAAATTAATCATTAAAGTTAATCAAATTTTAACATATTTAATTAGATTAGTGTGAAAAAAAAATTTGTTATGCTCTTTTTAAACTGAGGTGCGTTACTTAAAAATTGATAACTATAAGGAATTGAGTTCCAGAGTTGGATGGCGTGGATATAGAATTGCCACGTTGATACAAGGCTTTTGTAGCTAAAAGTTTTTAATCTTTTGCCTCTGCAAAAATTATTTGAGAAATTAAGTTTCTCGTAAAGATAGTCAGGCTGCTGCGTATAGATGATTTTGTGCGAGAAAATTAGTGTTCGCATTTTTAGAAAATCCTCAAAACTAATGCCGTACAATTTAGCTGAGAATGCTGAAACTCTTGCATATCGCTTTAGACCATATACATATCGAACAATATTATTGAAAGCGACTTTCAATTTAGTTTCGCTTATAGAGTCACAGCTGGCAAATAGCTCACACCCATATAATAAAATAGGTACCAAATAAGTTTTAGCAAGCAGAATTCTAGTCCCAATAGGTGTACAGTGTTGAGTTCGCCAAAGTGTTCTGATCATGGAAAAGGTTCGGCCACAAGCATATTTAATGTGATCAGACCATGTAAGTGTATCGTTAAAAAATATTCCGAGATTCTTTGCAGCTTGTACAATTTCGATATGCTGATTATTAATGAAAATATTACAGAAACAGTTGATATTAGACAGTCGCTTTCGAATGACAAGACACTTGGATTTTTTTGGATTGATTGATTTAACAATTCTTTATGATAAGCTTCAGCTAATTATGCAAATATTCAGCAAATTTTTTTTTAAATTTTTGTGGAGTAAATTCGTATTTTCAGTTAACTAAAATTTTACTCAAACAGAATTAAATTTTTTTTATATCAATGGCTCATTATAAAGATGCTCCAACTAGTTGTTTTTTATTTCTTAAGAGGAGGAGGAGGAACCTTATTAAATTCTTAAAAATTTTGGATACATTTTTTAAGTGCCTTATTAAATTTATTGTAGTATGTATTAATTAAAAATTGCATTTAAAGATATGTTGTATCTAAAGTTTCTCAGATTTTTAAAAATTTTTATCAAGAAATAAAAATTTTTCATTGAGTTATCGATATGTAACAGTTTTAGGTTTGGTGTTCTTTCAGCGTTTTTTTTTGCCATTTTTAACTAGTTTTTAGTAGAGCTAATTAGAGGTGGCTTTTGCTAATAGGAGTTTTTGCTCTATTTCTCTGGTGTAGATATGCTTTTTTAATTTGAAAACTTTTTTTAAACACATCGAATTTATATACATATTTTATAACTCCACTTTCAGAATTTTATAAAATTTATAAACTGTAAAATATTCAAAACAAATTTCTCTGATAATAAATATTAACACTACTAAATGACAAAATTTATATTTTAATAAGAATTTTAAAAAACAATATACATATGTACTATGTATAATATTTTGTCTTTAAGACTCATTAATTTTTCTTTATGGAGTTAATCGATTTGGCAACTGAATCATTCATTTAATAAAAACAGGGAGCTCTTTGTGTATTATTGATAAAAAAATTAAGGAAATATATTAATTTTGCATTAAACGATTAATCGATTAATTGCCAATTTTCTCGATTAACCGACCCGAATAACCGGTTAATAACGTTCCCGCGGCACTCGGTTCTTCGTACCGGAACGACTCGGAGCCCAACAAGCCTCGACCAAGGAGTGCCAACTCAACAAACCAACAATACGTATGTATGCCCTCTTCTTTTTTCTAACCTGGAGCAACTTTATCCGGCGAACTTGCTCCATATCCTTTTGGTCCGTGCCGGAATCGAACAAAATCCAGGACCATGGTTCTGCTCGGTTTGCCAGGACCGGTTACACTCTGGCGGAACATCAGTCAGGTGTAACATCTGCAATCAGTGGGTTCACCTCAGGAAGGACAGCAGTAGAAAATGCAGTGGGTTAAGAACCCATAGGGACTGGGACGGTAATTACGTGGCCCCATGCTGTATAGGCCAACGTAACAGCTCATCGTCATCGGAGCTGTCAACGTCGGCGACATCGTCGGCCTTGACATCTCCGGTCGTGGTGACCCCGATCTCGTCCCAACAGCAACAACCACAGCAACAACACCAGCTACAACACCAACAGCAGACACCACAACTAACACCACATGTGGCTGTCCCCCGACCTGAGGTGATAACACTTATGCAGTTTAACTGCAACGGCCTCCAAGGTAAGATCACGGAGATAACCCGATTCATGCAGCTCCACAAAGTCATGGTCGCTGCGGTCCAGGAAACTAAACTCAATGCCACCTGTAGACTCCAGAGTTGTAGTAATTACAACATTCTGCGCAAGGACCGCACACGGAGCGGAGGCGGGGGCCTCGCATTCATTATCGACAACACCGTGCAGTACAGAATGATCTCGCCTGACCCTAACGTACGTGACGTATACATGGAACATCAATGTATAGCAGTAAGGTCAGGAGCTGCCGAGATCGAGCTGTACAATGTGTATATTCCGCCAGTGGCCAGCTGCCCCGCAGGATATCACCCGGACATCAGATTCCTTCTGGTGGGTGATAACCGCATGGTGATGGGCGACTTTAACGCACACCATGAGCTCTGGCACTCCAATCTGGGGGAAGACCAGAGAGGGATAGCCTTGGCGGAACAGGTCGATGACTCCACATTCTGCACACTGAATGAGGACGCCCCCACCAGAATTGTAGGAAGTTGCACTAGCTCGCCAGACATAACAATTTCGAGTGCAGGTCTGATAAATTACGCCTCCTGGCGACCGATTATATCGTTGGCCTCAGACCACCTTCCTATAGTTATCACGCTTGATAGACCAAATGACTTCATCGTCTCTGAACGCCGCACGTACATTAACCACAAGAAAGCTGACTGGTTAGCGTTCAGAGAGTTCACCAACCGCAAATTCAGTGACCTACCCACCCCAACCGATATGCGCTCCGCGGAAAGGAAGTTCCGTGAAATCGTCAACGCAGCGGCTGCTCGCTTCATTCCGGCTGGAAGGATCGCCAACATCAGACCAAATTTCCCAGCCGAAGCGACAGAACTCGCAGATGAGCGGGACGAGCTTCGTTCGACCAACCCCAGCGACCCTAGGATCAACGAACTCAACCGGGAGATCAGCAAGTTGGTCAACGAGCATAAACGGAACAAATGGGTAGATCATCTGAAAACATGCAACCTCAGCACCGGAGCCAGCAAGCTATGGTCAACGGTCAAAGCTCTCTCGAACCCGTCCAAAAGGGACGACAGGGTATCGATCTCATTTGCCGACAGGACGATATCGGACCCGAAGAGGTGCGCGAGCTATTTTAGCCGGCAGTTTATAGAGCACCCCGAGAGAGACAAGGCGAAAAAGTGTGTCGTGAGGAAAATCCACGAACTCCGAGTCAATGACGAGCCATTAGCTTTTACGTCAACAGAGGTTGCCGAAGCCATCAAAAGAGCCAAACCATCTAGAGCTCTAGGACCCGACGGAATTTCCATGCTGATGATCAAAAAACTGGAGATGCCAGGAGTAGAGTACCTGACAAAGGTCTTTAACCCTTCCCTATCCACCCTAATAATACCCGAGGTCTGGAAGATGGGCAGGGTGGTACCACTTTTGAAGCCGGGAAAGGATGCGAACCAGGGAGTATCGTACAGACCAATCTCCCTACTGTCACCGGTCGCAAAGATACTTGAGGCTCTACTCCTCCCCGGTCTCACACGGCATTTTCAGCTTGCCCAGCACCAGCATGGATTCCGGAAACAGCACAACAACAGCTTTAACCGCCATTGCCACACAGATAACCAGCGGTCTAAATCAGAGCCGCCCTTGCGAAAGGACGGTTCTAGTGGCGCTTGACCTATCGAAGGCATTTGATACGGTCAGCCACGCGACCCTCTTCAGAGACATCGCCGAATCCAGTCTTCCAAATGGCACGAAGAGGTGGATAGCGAATTATCTGTGTGGTCGCCAGTCGTTTGTGGAGTTTCGTAACAAAAGATCCAAACCTCGTAGGATTAAACAAGGAGTTCCTCAGGGTGGAGTTCTCTCCCCGATATTGTTTAATTTCTACGTTTCGAAACTCCCGGCCAGAGAAACAAGCCAGCCGCCGTGAGCCGTTTAAGCCGCCGCCGCCGGTCATTTTTGCCTCAGCCGCCGCCGCCGATTTTTTTCGGCTCATTTCGGCTGGAAGTATCAATTTTCAAATATAAAAAATTTAAAAATAAATATATTTTTTAAAAAGAATTTACTAATTCATTAAACTTAAACAACCAGAGCTAAAAACAATTTTTTTATATGAAAAGAAAAAAGTTAAAGTCTTCTAAATATTAAATTTTTATAAATATAATTTTTTTAAGCTATAAAAGCTTATGTAAATTTATACTGTGAAAAAAATTTTAAAAAAAAGTTCTTAATGGGTTAATATAATACTTCAGATTGCAAATCTTTGCAGATGTGTAAAAAATCAATTAATAAAAAATTTTAACTGCTTAACTTTGCATTTAAAACTTAATATATGTATTTCGTGTATGCATTTTTATCAAAAATTATGACGAAAAATCGTTACAGAGTTGAAGTCGTGTTAGCATAGATATACGAAAAAGTTTGTAAAATGTATTAATTTTTGTTAAAAGCGTTACTTCTCCTATTCATATAAATTCTTACAGTTAGTGTTTAGCTTCATTGGTTATTAAAATATAAGCTATTAAAGTTAAAACACCTTATGAGTTACTGGTTACGGAGTTTACATTTGGCCTATAATTGGTTACAAATTTTATGTACTAACCAAAAATTGGTCAGATTGTTAAAAATTTTGTAAAACATGTGACAATGCGCTGATATATATCGAAATATATAACTCAAATGTAATCCATGCATTTGAAATTAGCTGGTTACATGGTTTTTATCACATTTTTTTAATCTCCCATATATATTTTTTCAATTCTAAAATACATTTTTAAAAATGGTCCAGTTGAATATTTTGGATAAATTAAACATCTTGTAACAAATAACTGAAAAGGTAAAGATAAAAGATATTGTAAAATTCTATAATATTTAGAAAAGGACACTTTTACGGATAAAACCAATGTTCGAATTGATCACATAATTTCATCATTTAAGGACATTATTGATTGGGCATCCTGCCCAAACTTTCTAACAAAGCCTCCATTCAAAAGTCTTCAAACAAGTTTAATTTCTTAAATCAATCGATATGTATTTTTTTCTATGGTCTTTATTTATTCCTTAATTTGTTAAAATTAAAAAGAATAAATAAAAAAATATTGATTCCCAGTGTGCTTTAATTGTCAGAAAATTCTATAAGAGGCAAAAATTGTTTTGAGTTCCAAGGGGGTTACATTTTCCCAATGTTGGGATTACTTTGGAGCCCTTTACATTGTCAAAAAAATATGCTGGCAAAATTAAAATTTTGCAAGTTATGTTTCAACGAAAAGGACTTGGTACTAAAAGGGTATGTTTATAATTTATTAAATAAAACTTGTATATTATATTAAATATTTAGGACCATTTGTTAGATATAGTCTTGACTAGCCATGGATCTGTGCGAACATGAAACAAATCACACGTGAACCAACAACAAATCTTATATAAATTGATTTTATATATTTTTTTTGCGAGTGATTTTCTGACCGTGATAAAGTGCAGAAGTTAATTGTGATCTCTTTTCTATAATTCTATTTAAAATTAAAAGCAATAACATTTGTTATTGTTTTAAGAAAAAACTTTTTTTTATACATTGTATATTGAAATCAACAACAAATTATTACTTATTATTAAGTAGTAAACAAAGGGATTAATATTCTGCTATACTAATCCTCTGCTGTTACAGCAGAATGGATAGTAGCAGCGAGTCTACTGAAGAAAGCGATATTAGCCGTTTTTTCTAATCACTTGGATTTAATAAATCCAAAAAGTATTTCTAAAAGTGCTCAACAGATGGGGTTAGATTTTTCCTATTTTAAAAAAATTTTCTGTCCGACACTTCTTTCACCCTAATTTTTAATACCGAATTCGATGCTGAAGGATTCTACTTTAACTTTTAATTTATAATTATATTTTACATAAAACAGCGATAAACAGTCTGCCTTTTCAGTTTTATCACTTCAATTTATATTTTTACACAATTGAAAAATTCCATTGCAATATTTAATATTCACTAATTGGATTTAATTAAATTACTTACTGTAGAGTGAAAAATTGTCATTTCTATTTGAGCTATTTCTCCATGTCCAAGATGAAAACTATGTATTTGGTGAGGTGTAGTTTTTTTTCTAAACATATTTCATAAAAAAAATTTAAGAAAAACCTTTTATTTGTTAGTTTTTAAATTTTTTTGTTTTTCTTTTAATTTCCATTCGTATTTTTTTCTGACATTAAATTAATAGGCTGTTTCATATATTCGTGCTTTTATTGTGGATTTATTAAATCCACTTTTTTTTTGGATTTAATAAATCCATTTTTTGTATGAAAAATTCTAAATCCAGGTGATTAAAAAACACGCTAATTGTCTGGTAGACAGTTGCTGAAAACAAAACAATGAAACAACGACAAAATCGATCACCAGAATTAGTTAAGCATGCAATCAAAATAACAAAAACTACCAACAATGATGATTAGGGCAAGGAATTCCATGCAAATGCATGTTATTCCTCGATAGTCCAAAACTAATATGGACTAAACATTTATCCGACTCATCAAATTTAGAACAAACTGGCATCGATTTGTAGTTGCATATTTTGACATAAATGCATGTTTTTGCATATTTCGACTTTAAATGCATATTTGGTGGATTTTTAATGCATATTTTGTGCTTTTTAATGCATATTTGTGCATATTTTTCATTTTTAGTAGCATTTTTTATTGTGTAAAAAAATATAAAAAATTGATACGTTTTCATATTTTGATTCAATCAAAATAAACATTTTTAAAACTTTATTGACCTATGGGAAATCTTCGTGTTCTGTGTCTGTTTGCAAAATAACTAACTTAAATAATTTTTAAGTTTTAAAGTGCATTATTTTTGCAAAAATTATAGTTTTTAGTGCATATTTCTTATATTGTTAGTGCATATTTTTCTTTTTTAACCGCATATTTTAGGCGCATATTTTTCATTTTTAAGTGCATGAAATTCCTTGCCCTAATGATGATATACCAAGTACCTACTAGCAACAACATGTTTGCTGCACTTGATGTAGACAATAATGATGATGATAATTATATTAACGATAATGCAAACAAAGAGCTTTCTGAAGAAAAACCGCCTCCAATAATTATTCCAAATGTTTCAGATATAAGAGCGATGATGAATAACTTTTCAAAAATAGTAAACCTTGAAGATTATTCGTACAAATCTTTGAGAGATGGTCAGGTAAGAGTAATGGCAAAAAACGCAAAAGGCATATAGAGAGATAGTAAAATATCTATATTTCGTAAAAAAACATAAACGTTTTCAAATCACATTACAAATGTTGTTTTCAGCCGATCAAGCCGCCGCCGCCGCCGATTATTTGGTTGCGCCGCCGCCGCCGATTTTTTGCTTGCGCCGCCGCCGCCGATTATTTTGGTCGGCTTGTTTCTCTGCTCCCGGCACCACCAGAAGGGGTGGAATTGATTTCTTATGCCGACGACTGTACGATACTGGCGACGGGTCACGACATTGATGGCTTATGCGGTAGGTTGAACAGTTATCTTCATGATCTTACGAATTTCTTCACTGGAAGGAATATGCAGCTCTCCCCTGCAAAATCCTCCGCGACTCTTTTTACCACTTGGACGAAGGAAGTAAGGCTGGAACTGAATGTAGTAGTCGATGGCGTACGAATTCCGACACTAAACCACCCCAAAATTCTTGGGGTTACATTCGACAGCCTGTTCATGTCCTCAGCGCACACCACTGCAATTTGCAACAAGATGCAGAGTAGGAACAAGGTCCTCAAGTCGCTAGCCGGCAGCTCTTGGGGTACGGACAAAGAAACCTTGTTGGCAACCTACAAAACAATTGGTCGGTCAGTGGTTAATTATGCTGCGCCAGTGTGGTCGCCTAGAGTCAGCGATACCCAGTGGAGAAAGCTCCAAACCTGCCAAAACTCTGCCCTCAGGACAATAACAGGATGCCTACAAATGTCCTCGGTTCAACATCTTCACGAGGAAACGAAGGTCCTAACAGTAAAGGAACACTGCCAAATGCTCTCGAAGCAGTTCCTGCTGGGATGTCATCGGAGGAACCACCCGAATCACCATCTTACGGAGGTAGATCCCCCCCGAGGCATGTCAGAAAGGACCTTCGTATCTTTGAGGGCACGGTCCAGCGTTATATGAGAGATCCGCTGGACGAAGCATCCTATAGGGCAGGTATAAACGATATTCATCGGGACACGGTAAATGACGCCATCAATTCTTACCGGATGAATATCGTTCTTGCAGGTCGCCCCCCACCTATTGCGGAGAACGAGGAGAGGACTCTCCCACGATCTACGAGAGTTCTCCTCGCTCAATTGCGTTCGGGATGGTGTTCACGCCTTAATTCATATTGGTCTCGGATCGAGCCCACCATCCCGAACACATGTCCCGCATGCCAGAGAGGTCCCCACGACGTGAACCACCTCTTTGGCTGCACGGCAAACCCGACTCACCTAGATCCCACGTCACTATGGACCCACCCGGTGGAGGCGGCCCGGTTCCTGGGTCTGGATCTAGCTGAGTCAGCAGAAGAAGATGAAGAAGAAGATTAATATTATATATGCTTACATATTTATTGTAGGAGGCGTTGCTACAACAACAACAACAACAACCGGTTAATAAATTTTTGTGATTTTTCGAATAATGCATTAATCGGTTAACCGCCTATGTCGAATAATTGGAAACACTAATAATTACATAGCACTTAAAGTTCCCCCTGTTTTTTTTCTGCGCGCAGTTTTTGCTTGTTTTTTGTATGCAAAACGAATACAAAAACTACAAGAGCAGAAACCAGGTAGTTTTTGCACAAGTATAAAAGTAGTATTAAATTCCTAGATTAAATTAAAAAATATAAATGTAACATCACATTGCAGAGCTTAATGGAAATTTGGAATTCCAGTAGCCATCTTGAGATTCCGAAATAAAATCAGATTTTTCAGCGCTATCTAGAAAATGATTAATTAAAGGTTTTTGATTTTCATGTCAAATGGCACTTTTTTACATTTCAAAAATTTGGGGTCATTCCGACCTCATGTGCCTATAAGGGTTAATTTCTAATTTTTTTAAACTATGTATAAAATTTGGTGTTAACAGAGTTATTTGGACAACTTTCACCAAATTCCGCAAGAAACAACGCATTGTTTTGATACACTTCCATGAAAAATTTCACTTTTGACCTTGGTAAAGAAAGGGTTACCGTTGTCAGAGATTTCCAAAATTTTCGGAAAATAATCTCTTGTATCAGAATTAAAAGAAATCGGAAGTGATTTTTTTACAGCTGGTTAAAAACACAAAAATGAAAAAAATTTCAAATTTAAAACGCCTTCACTGTTGAGTTAAAAGAGGGATATGTGTAATTTTCAGTAGAATTATTCTCTAAAGTGTATTTAATCAACCTCTATGCGTTGACCACTTTGTTTTATATTTTGTTGAACAAAATTTAAAAAAAACTCAAAACTAGAGTTTTGCAATTTATTTAAAAAAACCCACCTTTGGCCATACCTGGGACTAGGTTATCATAACCCAAGAGAGACAAAAATTTATATCTGAATATATTTTTTATTTTTTTTAATAATAAATACAGCATTTATTTACTTCAAATTACATAACCAAAGCACTGGGGCCCATATATGATTAATAAAAGCTACTACAAAAAAAAATAATTTAAATAAAGATAATAAAAATAAATACATAATAATAAAAATAAATAATAATAAAAATAAGTAAAAAATACAGTAAAACTATCATATAAAAAAAATACTGAAAACATTATCTTGAATAATATAAATAGATATTTAAATAAAAATTATACAATCACCAGATTTTCCTAAGTGCAGCGATAATAAAAAAAGAAAAAGTCGAGAGAGATAAAAATGGTAGCACAAATAAAAAGCTTTAACTCATGAATAGCTACATAATCCTTAAGCTTTCGCCTAAAGACCTGGGATGAAAAAGCAAAACCTCTCAGGTATAGAGGTAGATCGTTCCATATTCTGGGAAGCCTAATCTGAAATGATCGCTCGAACATAGTAGTATGATGTGTTGGATAAACCAGTTGGGGGTTTCTTTCCGAGTTGGACAAAAGAAAGTTGTCAACTATATAATCCTACAATGGTCTGAGGAAATTGCAATTACTTAAATATTTTCCATCAGATTTTGGATTTTTATATATTACCGGAAAGGTAAGCCAGTCTAGATTACGATTCTATTTACATTTTCCAAAAATACAGTTATTTAAGAGCTAGTATTTTCAAAATTGTATTTCAAAATTCAGGGCCGATGCGGCACGTGTTCCCGTTATATGATTACCTTAATTTTTTTGCATGGTGTATTTTTATACCCAAAGGCTCATTTCTAGGGGGAGGGACGGGTCACAGTTCGCCATTTTTTTCGTCCATATAACGAAGTCAACCCTAATGTATATAAATAGCATTATTTTATGTATAGTGTACAAAGGTTAAGGAAAAAAATAAAAAAGTAGAATTTTTTATACAGAATTATATTTTTATTATTCAACGAATTTGAAATTTTTTTCGAAATATGTTACGCGGTTACCTCCTAGAGATATCTAGCCAGAAATCGCCAGCGGTACAAAAAACAATTCACTGGTAAAGCAATGATTTATAAAAATTATGACGTTTCGTTAAACAAGGTTTGTAGTCAGAAGATTCCGAGTTCAAATCCGGTTGCAAGCAAAATTTTTTTCTTGATTTTATTTAATTTAACATATATTTTTGTTTCATAAAATAATTTTTTTTTGTAAAAAAGCTTCTTTAAGACCAACTTTTTTTTTGCTCTCCGAATGCTGGCATATTTGTTCCAAAAAACTCTTTGCCAGTGCTAGCATATTAGTAGTTGTCCAGCTGTTATCACTCATTTATGTGTTTAGCCACCAAGTATTATATGTCTCGTTAGCTCAGTGGGTAGAGCTCTTATCTGCCAATCTGACGGCCTGGGTTCAAATCACGACAAGACCAACAAAAGAGAGGAGTTGGTAACTCTTTTAATTTAAAGCTCGTTGTTCATTTTAGAAGGTTAATGTTTTCACCCAATAAATTAAAAATTTTTGACAAAAAAAAAAATTAAAATTTCAAGAATGTGTTTAATTTTTGACTCATAGAATAAGAACTCTCAAAAAAATTTAAAATTATAATTTTATTATTAAGTGTAAACTTAAAAACTAACATGAAGAGAAAGAACATTAAAACTCAATTGAAATTTAAATAAATATGTTAGAAGTTGTGTTGTTTAGCTAAATTTAATAGTGAAACAAATGGTTGCACAGAACTGTGTAGATAAAAAAGGAAACTATTGGAGGCTAAAGTCTAACAAAACAAATAAATTAAATAAGATGGTGAGGAAATGGCAAATTTTAAAAGTGATGACTTTGGGGATGATTTTATTTAAAAATGTTATATTTAAGAATGTCGAGGTGTTTCTGTGGATGAAACATGTAAACAGGCAAAAATACGAATTAAACACAACGCGAAGGTTTTTCTTTTGATATTTTGGGAAAAAAAGGACTGTTTTTTTTTTTTTTTTGTTTCTTTATGTGCTGGGAAATGTCACTCATAATCGTTTTAGCATACGTTTCTTTTCTTTGATTAACTTTTCTTTTTTCTTATCCTGTAATTTTTTATCCACTGCATGTTTTTTCGAACATGGACCATCATCATCTTTGGAATCTGTTGATTTTGCAGTCTGAGCGTGAATCTCTGTCATCATTGTAGCCCGCTGTGAGTAGTCATCATAATGTTCCAGCAACATTTTCCCAGCCTCTTCATTTAAAGCCGATTCAGCATTGGGTACAATAAGAAGGCATTTTATGGTTAGCAGAATATGTTTTATACCCAAATCTGGTTTCCAATCTTTTTTCAAAGTGTTTACACAAATCTCGCCATTTACCGCCACATTCGGATGAAAAATTTTGGTAATGAAAAACGCCTTTGGTGGCGATTGGGGAAAATCTTTACCCAAAGTCAATTTAACACGGAACACTCCTCCCGTGTAGGGAGTTCCAGCTGGACCTTCAATGAGTGCCTGTATGTCAGTAACATCAGCATCGTTGATTTGTATTTTAATACCCTCCGGGGGATTTTCTACCATACTTTGCATTTCCTTCATAACTTGTCTAATTGTTTGGGGTGATAAATTTTCCACATTAGAAATCTGTAAAGTCGCAAAAAAGAAAATTATTTTAAAATGATTTGATAAAAACAACAAAAAAACCTACCGAACTCATTTTGCTATAGATTTGTTGTTTAATAACCCGTCAACTTAACTCTTTAATAGATTTTTGTCCTTTTTTACCACCAAAATGTCTGCTGCAGCTTGCTTTCTTGTTGTTGCGTCCGTGATTTCTTCTATTCTATATTTCTTTTTACAGCTTTCCTTCTTAGTTTTTGTGTTTATACCGTTATTTTAATCTATTGCTGATTTGTTGTGTTATAATTCTAAACTGAAATTTTCGCACACAAAATGAAATAAAAAGTTAAAATTTTCCTCTTGAAATTAAAAAGCAAATAATTCCGAACAGACACTCTTCACAATACACAATAATTTTCGATAATAAATTGTTGTTGTTAAGTATTTGGAAAAGTTATCGAGACTCGATTATTTGATTTTCTTCTGTAATTCAGTAATTCGGTTTGCCAGATACTTTTTCCGTTGTCCCCAAAAAAATCCCCAAAAAGAATTTTAAACGTTTTTAATTTGTATTATACTAATATTTCAGCATATTGCAAAATTAAATTTTTTCATTTGACTAAATGAATAAAAAAAAAAATCATTCACCTTTTTACTAACTGAAATCAGGTAAATTTGGTTTCATTCAATTAGAATCAGAGCTTCGAAGAATTAATTCCCTAATTCTCTTTTTTTGAACTGAATTTATATTTTGGGAATGAATTCCCTGACCAAGCTTAAGGAATTTAATGAAAAATTTTTTTTCATTCGATTTATATTAAAGGAATTCATTAATTTTTTTTCGAATTCCGTCATAAAAATTGATGCATTCATTCACCAAAGAATACATTCAATTCTAGTTAATTCAAATTTTGGTCAAGGGATTCATTCCCTTGTACATTTAGTTCCCTGAAGGAAGTAACTTTTTCGTTTAATTCCCTAAGGAATTAACTTTTTCGTATAATTCCCTAAGGAATTAACTTTTTCTTTTAATTCTCTAAGGAATTAACTTTTTCGTCTAATTCCCTAAGGAATTAACTTTTTCGATTAATTCCCTAAGGAATTAACTTTTCCGTTTAATTCCCTGAATTTAAGTTTTTTATTAAATGCCCAAAAGGACATGTCTTTTCACCTAAGAATATAAAATGAAAACCTAAATATTATTTATACAAATCTAATATATTTAATTTAACTAATATGTCGTTGTTGTTTATTAAAATCCATTTTAGTTAAACCAATTATATAAATTATCGGAAGAGCTGAAAATATAAGAAAAAATGTGAACACTTTAAGGCCTTATGTGGGCATTAAGTGAAAACTTAAATTCAGGGAATTAAACGAAAATTTTAATAATCTTAGGGAATTAAAAGAAAAATTTAATTCCTTAGGGAATTAAACGAAAAACTTAATTCTTCAGGGAATTAAATGTACAAGCGAATGAATTTCCTGGGATGAATTTCCCAGAATTGAATGAATTATTTCACTTAACTATTTCACTACCCTTGTACACTACAGTGTAAACATCCATAAAAGAATATATAAATTTTAATAGTGCACAAAAAACTTTATAGTTTTTGCAATAAGTTTATTAGAATCTTGGACTTCCATAAAAATCATTATTTGTATAAGCAGTTCAACATGGCAATATAGTATCGATATTTGTTAATGAAGGCTATTTTTTTGCATATGTCATAAACTTCGTGAAAAGGGGGTTTTGGTGTTTCTCCTAAACTAATGAAGATAGATAATTGAAATTTGGCATATAGCTTCGTTTTATGAAGAAAAGAAAACAAATCGAAGAATTTTTGGCTACTCGAATGTTTAAGGGGTAAAACGGGGCTCAGAAGTTTTAATAAATCAATTTTCGAATGTAATTTTTGGAGGGTAGGAGGGGGAGTGGGCAAAACATGTTACGATATATCCGCAAAAAAAAGTCGGTAGTGAAAGGGTTAAAATTGAATTAACTCGTATTGAATGAATTCTTTTGTGAATGAATTCTTTATGTTAATGTTTAATGCTTTGGTCAGGGAATTTATTCTCTAAATTTTAATACTTTGAATTCATTCACATGAATTAATTCCTGCTTATTCCTTGAGTTAAATTTTTGCGAATTCATCCCAAAAAGGAATTAATTCTTTAAAGCTGTGGTAGTAACTTTTATCGCAAAATTCACAATTGATTTTTTTCACGATTTTCATTATGAGTCTGTATGTGTCCATACTAGAGTTGTAAAAGTATTGAGTATTCCGGTACTGAGTACTCAATACTGGCTGTTTTTTTGAGTACTCAATACTAAAACGGTACTACTCAATACTTTTAAAGATGCAATTTTCCGTAGAAATGTGTATTTTTCGTATGAAAATACAACTCTAAAAATAGTACTCTAAAAATACAACTCTATTTGTGAAGCAAATAAATTTGTAACGAATTTTTGGGAATAATTTTTTAATTAATTTATTTAAAATGTTTTAATTTAAATTAATTAAAATTTAAGTAACAATAGTTATTTAACACGTGTATTTGAATTATTATTATTTTTCCTAATAAATACGAATTCATAACATTTTTATTTTTAAATTTAAAAAAACCGTTAAAAGTATTGAGTAGTATCGAGTACTCAATTGAAAAGTATTGAGTAGTATTGAGTACTCAAAAAGTATCGAAATTTCACAACTCTAGTCCATACAACTATGTAGAGTTGTGAAATTTCGATACTTTTTGAGTACTCAATACTTTTCAATTGAGTACTCGATACTATACTTTTAACGGTTTTTTTGAATTTAAAAATAAAAATGTTATGAATTCGTATTTATCAGGAAAAATAATAACAATTCAAATACACGAGTTAAATAACTATTGTTACTTACATTTTAATTAATTTAAAACATTTTAAATAAATTAAATAATTTTTCCCAAAATTCGTTACAAATTTCTTTGCTTCACAAATAGATTTGTATTTTCAGAGTTGTATTTTCATACGAAAAATAGGTATTTCTACGGAAAATTGCATCTTTAAAAGTATTGAGTAGTACCGTTTTAGTATTGAGTACTCAAAAAAAAAACGAGTCAGTATTGAGTACTCAGTACCGGAATACTCAATACTTTTACAACTCTACAACGATGTTTTACTAACCTAGTGTCTTCAAATGCAATGAAATGTTCAAAGAAATTGGAAAATAACACACAAAACAACAACGAAAATAATTTAATAATAAAATAAATGGAAAATAACACACAAAACAACAACGAAAATAATTTTGTTGTTGTTTTGTGTGTTATTTTCAAATTTCTTTGCACATTTCATTGCATTTGAAGACACTAGGTAAAAGCTGAGTTACCCAACCGTAAACGTATCTGTAACGAATCAGCTGTTTTGAAACCACAAGAAGAAATGTATACGAATGGTTACTAACACGTAAATGTAAACGTACTTGCCGGATCATTCTGTTGAAATCAGAATTTTCTATCCGGCATCGAAACAGCTGAATGATTTTAGTCGAAAAAAATATGAAATGAATAAAGAAAATTGATTCAAACAACAAATAAGGAATAAGAATTAACAAATAAATGGTAAAATTTAGAATAAATTACTAACCCACATGAAATGGATGCTAAATAGTAATGTCGTTTACGGTAATCTATAAGTGTACTTTTTAGCTACGGCACAGTTACATCACGTTTACGGTCCCATAATCCGCCCTTAAATATATTTAAGCGGCAATGGTGAGAAATGAATTTATGTTCTCGGTGTTTTTTTGAGCGTTTCTTCATGTTGAATTAAATAATGTTTATCATAGAGTATTTCCGCTGAAAAAAAAAATACGGAAAATGTATTAAACAGTTATTAAGTGATAGATTGTATCCAGTTCTTAAAAAAACAATCTAGTAAGAACGAAATTTGTTTATTTTAATTTCGTTATTACAATAACCTAGCCTGTAGTGGGATTCTCTAACTTTAAAATTGAATACAAATAAAAAAAACAAAAAGTATTAAATAAAATGTAATTTAATAAGGTATTCACGATGGTACATGTGCATATTTGCAATTCGCTATGCAAATTGTAACATATCGTGAGCGTCTTTTTTAAGATCAATTGCATATTTGCTTTATGAGCTATTTTGTTCAATGCTGCTAACTTTTTTCCTAAAAATATCGCTAAATCAAACTAGAATCACTAGAAAATAGCTGAAAATGGTAAAATATCGCTAGAGTTGACAAGAAAATAGCTAAATTGGCAACAGTGATTTTGTTTACGTCAAAAGTAAAAATAAATCGTATTTTTGAGAAAATTTGTGAATCATAAAAATAATAAATAAAAAAAAATAATAATTTCTTATTTTATAAATCATAATATGGCGGCTGATATGTTAAAAACAGATGTTTTGTTTTATTTGCAACTTAGCTTAATGCAAAGTGATTTTTGCTAAAGGTTTTTTTATTGCAAATGAAGAAAAATAAAGCAAATTGCAAATACATACATTTTGTTGTTTTGTTGATGCAATCGTTGTTTTTTTGCAATCATTTGCAACGTTTGCATCGTTTGCAATACCCATCGTGAGTGCCCTTAATATATTTAGTAATAATCACAGATTAATACCAGATGTGAAACCAATGACAGGTGTCAAAAAAGTGTTCTCGAACCGTATGGTTTTGTTTACATGGAAGTCAAGTCAAGAGGGAGATAACAATATAAAATCTCCATACATTTTGTATTGCGCATTTTTTGTATATATCTTTCTCTTTTTAGATTATTGTGCTTTATCTTTTGTGTTTTTCTCAAATTTTTTCGTTTTGTTTTGCTTATTTTCTGTCGGCCATATTGGCCAAATCAGCTGATTCATATCTGGTATAATCTGTGGTAATAATAATAAAGGATGGGTGCGAACTGGCTAAATAAAATCTAAACTATCATGGGGTTTCTAGAAGACGTTCGTTGTCACACGATTGAGTGACTGCATGTATTTTGTTATTGTATTTTCGTTCGTGTGAAGCAAAACGTCATCTAGAAACACAACCTATGTAAATTCAGGTTTCAACCTACATGATTCAAAAATAAAGCATTTTACTATTAAAAATAAAAACTTTACAGATATAGATAAATTTGGAAAAAAATATAACTATTAATTTTTCAAACTAGTTATATAGTTATATTTTTTTCCAAATTTATCTATGTCTGTAAAGTTTTTATTTTTAATAGTAAATGGCTTTATTTTTGAATCATGTAGGTTGATAAACAGCATCCGGTTTCTAATTTGTTACCAGCACATGCTGTAAAATTGCTTATTTAAAACTTTTATTTGTACATTATTGTTTTCTTCTACTGAACGGCAGAAAACAGGCTTTGAATTCAGTGAACTTATTTTATTTTTTTTCAATTCAGTGAACTTATTATTTTTTTTAACTCACTGAATGTAATTTTATTTTTTTTTAATTCACTGAATGAAAATGAAATTGAATGAATTCAGTGGTGAATTAATTCAGCAAGGAATTAATTCACTTTTTTTTCCATTCGATTTATAAAATTGAACGCGTTCACCGGTGAATTAATTCATTTGATTTAATAATTTAATATTGCAATTGAATTAATTCTTTGAATTTATTGTTTGATGAACGCATTCAGTTGAATGAATTCAGCGAATTACTTAAGAAAAGGAATTCATTCAATTCTAGAGAAAATTGAATTCGATTGGTAGTGAATTCATTCAAAAAGGAATTAATTCTTCAAACCTCTTTTTCAAACCTCAAATACGAAGATATTTCAATGAAATTTGGTTCGCTGACTCACATGGTCCCAAGAAAAAAGCCTATTGTTTCTAGATAGGATCGGTCCATATTTGGACCTATCGCTCATATGGGCTATATTTTCGATTTTCTCTTTTATGATTTTATAGAAAATTTTAACACAAGTCTGTTTTCCCCATTCAAATTTCGGAACCAAACATTAGTTGGCTTTAAATCAGACTGGTGTAGGGTATCAAATAGTCGGCATGCCCACTTTAACTTTTTTACTCGTTTTTTTATACATTTTTTTAAAGGATAATAAACGTATACAAATATAATTATAAAGGAATAAAAAATTAAAAAAACAAAGAAACCTCTACAAATATGTATATTCTAAAACAAAAACAAAAGTAGCATCGTTCACCAGATAAAGGTAATCATAATCAATTGTAGCGGTTACATATCAATTGTAGCGGTTATGTTATACTCCAGTTTCATTTCTAAAGGCACATGTACACGCGAGAGAAAACTGCTAGAGGTAGAGCTAAGAGCAACCCTAATTAGCTTAAATCATTCACAATAGAGATATTTAGAGGTGTTTTTAGCTCTATCTCTATCAGTTTTCTCTCGTGTGTAAATGTGCATTAAGATCTATAAATATTTATTTTATTTATTTATTATTCAAATAAACCAACTGAGCCCTTAGGGCCATATATAGTTGGTAGACTAACAAAAACAGGTTATTTTATAATATTTCTTAAAACTATAGTCTTAAAAATTAATTAAATTTGTATATAAGAGCATTTGAAAGAGACTACAAGATAAAACAATAGCTGTGTTTGTGCGGCAAACTTTCAAAGTTGGCTTATGTCATTCCCATACAAATTTGACAATGGTAACGTTGAGAGTTAACACTAAACGTTGGCTTATGTCAAATTTAAATGGGAATGACGTAAGAAAACGTTGATAGCTTGCCGCAAAAACACAGCTAATTTGTAATAAAAATTTGTTTTACTTACAAAAAATATAAAAGTAACAATAAAATATGGCAAAAATATATATGACAAAAAATATTGCGTTATAAAATTAATTAAAAAATATAAATAATATGGCAGAAATAAAAAATATATGATAAAATGTATTGCGTTCTAAACTTAGAGGAATTTAAACACCCCATTACTTGAACAAAACAAGAAATGATGTAAATATGCAAATGGTTCCAAACCTTTGCAACACGAACATGAAAAGATCGTTCATGAATAACGTAATTTCTGGTCGGATACAGAAGTTGAGGGTTCCTGTCAGCGTTCAATAATACAAAATGTCTGTGTATATATTCGGGAAAATCAGTGAGGATTACCTTATGATAGAATAAGAGCAATCGGATTTGCACAAAACTTTTAAAATTGCATCCCAAAAAATCGGAAATATACCTCGACACATGATCATGTGGTTTCAAATTGTAAACAAAGCGTATTATTTTATTAAAAAGCAATCTACACCTATTGAAGTCTTCAAGACTACATCCAGAGTAAACTTCAATACAGTATAACAAGTTGGACATTAATAATGCATGTGCTATACGTTTTTTAATAGAAAGAGGTAAATAAAGATTCAGGGAATATAGCCTACGCAAAGTAAAATTTATTTTAGAACTTAACCAGCTTATATATTGACCGAATTCTAGCTTATTATCTATTACAACACCTAAGCATTTAATATCTTCAACGAATTCAATATGCTCGCCATTAATAGTAACAGATACATTAACTTCAGAGTTATGAGGTTCAAAACGCATAGCTTTTGTCTTGGCAGAGTTTATACGCAAATTGCAATTTCTCATCCACGTAGAAACATTAGATAATAGAAAATTCATGTCATATTCAAAAACGTCAATGAGCTGAAGATGACCAGTAAATAGAAGTTGTATATCGTCCGCAAAGACAAAAGCATCACATTCAAATCCATTAAGCAAGGTAAAAATGTCGTTCATATAAAGCATAAACAATAAAGGTCCTATAACTGAACCTTGAGGTACGCCACTGGTTACAGCTAAACACTCCGAATCTGAGTTGTTACAATGCACAAATTGACGTCGTCCAGACAAATAAGAAAAAATAAGAAAATTTTTGTTTCTAAAATTTTTGTTTCTCTTGGATTGATTATGCTTACATTGTCCCATTAGTCTTGAAACAGAGCTGCCTTTGCCATTTCTATGGTTATTGACATTCCACGGTGGGATGTTAAATACATTCCATTCAGCAAATACATGAAATTCAGCCACTGATTTGATACTGTGGTAGCCATATTCTAAAATACCAGAAAATCAACTCTGTTCCCAGACTAGTTTGGACTGTCGTCGTTTTGAAATGCATATGTAAAATATTCAATACTCACGGCCAATTACCAAAAGCAGATTAAAAATAACGGCAATGGTATTTTAAGGATAACAAAATGTATTTATTTCGGTAACGGTATTTTAAAGATATCGACATATCATTTATTTCGGCATCGGTATTGTAAGGATAATGGTATTTCACTTCGTTAGTGATATTTTAAAGATAACGGTACTTCGGTTATTGCATTTTAGGGGTAATGCTAGTCAGATGAAAGCCTTTTGAATACTTAAACGGTATTTTAGCTCTATTGCCTGCCAACCCCGCTTTAAACTTTTTCAATATTGAAAATGGTTTATTTAGTTTAGGTGCCTATTCCCAATTGTGACTGTCATAAAACTATTTTGTGAAATTTAGTACTTAATTTCGTAAAACACTTGGGTGAAGTGAAAGGAGTTTTCAATGTAAGTTGTTTTTGTAACAAAGCCCAAAGCCTAAAAGGGGTGGTGGAGTGGCTTTACTTATTTCGAAGAGGATTGAATATAGGGTAGTTTTTAGGTCTGATAGGTATGGGGAATCAGAATCTATATTCGCTGAAGTGATCCTTCGGGGCATGAAAATTTTAATTGGTGTGAGTTACTTGCCTAATGGTAATTTAAATGTTTTTGAGGAATCTATGGGAGATATTCTTGTTGAATATGCAAATGTTTGCATTATGGGTGATTTTAATATGAATATGTTTTGTAGTAGGAAATCTAATTTGGTTCGGCTAATGTGTAGTAGGCTGTGTGCCATCACAACTCAGCCCCCACTCATTATGATATTAATAAGGATTCTACGTCCCTTATTGATTATTTTCTAATGAGTCCCTCTCTTGTTGTGAGTACTTCTGGTCAAATGCAGTGTCCAGGAGTATCGCACCATTCACTAATTTTTATTGCTGTCGATATTCCGAAACCTACTTCCCAACAATAAGTGTCCTACTTGGACTATAATTCTGTGAATATGGAAGTTTTAGAACGAACTGTTCATTCTCTTGATTTTAGTGGAATGTATGCAACGGATAATGTACATCTTCAATTGGAGGTTTTTATGGCTAACCTCTATTTTTTACACTCCTTAGTGCCTGTCGTACGGCGTAAGATAGTTTTTAAGTCTGTTGACTGGTTTAACTCCCCTAATATTGTCTATCATATATCTTTACGAGACTTAGCCTACAAATATTACCTTCTGAACAGAAGTTCACTGAATTGGGCTGTTTATTGTGAGCACAGAAATCGTGCAAAGAGAGTTATTAGGGTAGCTAAGAGGCGTGCCTATTCAAGCATGTTTAGGGATCTTAGTCCTAGACAAATGTGGAGCTATTTAAGGGGAAATGGTTGTTTGGAGACTGATAATCAGTTTATCTCTGCTAATGCTGACGAGGTAAATGACTATTTTGTTTCGTGTCAGATAGATGATAATCCCAATTCAATGGATTTTTCAAGGGTTACTTTAGGTGGTGGTTTTTCGTTTCGTTGTGTGAATCTGGGAGAATTGCGCGCAGCATTGGGGAAGATTAAATCTAATGCTGCAGGTAATGATTATTTACCATTGAAATTTATTAATTTAGTTTTTCCGTTTGTGTCTTCCCATATTCTTCGGTTGGTTAATTCTATTTTTACTACTTCCGTCTTTCCCATAAAAAAGGAAGGTCTTTCCAACTCTTTGCGTCCGATATCTATCCTTCCGATTCTCTCGAAGGTGGTTGAGCATATTGTAAAGGATCAAATGATCCTACACCTTGATAGTAACTCTTTATTACACTCATCTCAGTCAGGCTTTCGTCGTGGGTATAGTACTGGTGCCCTTCTTCTTGGTCTAACGGATTCGGTTAGAAAATTTTTGGATAATGGTAAAAATGTAGTTCTTCTTTCACTGGATTTATCTAAAGCTTTTGACCGAGTGATACATTCGAAACTTGTGGACAAACTGTTTAATTTGTTTGATTTTTCATCACAAGCTTGTAAACTTATATCCTCTTATCTGAGTTGTAGAAGTCAGTTTGTTTCGATTGGCGATTCTTTTTCATTAACGAAACCAATAACCAGTGGTGTACCTCAGGGGTCTGTTATTGGCCCACTACTGTTCATGATTTACTTGAATGATCTTCTTACATTTGGGAATGGTCTATAATGTCAGTCTTACGTTTATGCGGATGATGTTCAGTTTCTTTGCTATGCCGATTCGCAATTTGTAGATGTCTTGGAAGAGGGTGTAAATTTCATCATACATGAGGTTATATCTTGGTCTTCCGGCAATGGTTTTGTTGTCAATCTAAGAAAGACGAAGTTAATGGGTTTTGGTTTTGATACTGATAATATAATGGTTACTCTCGATGGCATGAGAGTTGAATTTGTGGATAAGATTAAATGCCTTGGGGTTTTAATTGACAATCATTTAAATTTCTCATCGCATATTAATAACGTTTCTTCGAAAATATCATTCTTGTTGAGAAGGTTGTATTCTCTTGACTTATATCTGCCTCTCTCAATTAGGATGCGTGTGGCACATGCCTTGTTGATGCCTCATATATTATATTGTGTCGAGGTATTTTCTGGTACCACAGGCGGTGAATTTAATAGGTTTACCAAGATTTTCAATAGAATTATTAGATATGTTTTTGGCCTAAGACTTCGCTCTCATGTGACTCCGTACGTAATCCAATTTCTTGGGTGCTCTTTTGTTAATTATGTAGGTATGAGGTTATTGATATTTTTTACAAAGCAATGGTTAATGGGTTTCCGGACTATATAGTTGACAACTTTCTTTTGTCCAACTCGGAAAGAAACCCCCAACTGGTTTATCCAACACATCATACTACTATGTACGAGCGATCATTTCAGATTAGGCTTTCAAGAATATGGAACGATCTACCTCTATACCTGAGAGGTTTTGCTTTTTCACCCCAGGTCTTTAGGCGAAAGCTTAAGGATTATGTAGCTATTCATGAGTTATAGCTTTTTATTTGTGCTACTATTTTTATCTCTCTCGATCTTTTCTTTTTTTATTATCGCTGCACTTAGGAAAATCTGGTGATTGTATTATTTTTTTTTTTAAATATCTATTTATATTATTCAAGATAATGTTTTCAGTATTTTTTTTATATGATAGTTTTACTGTATTTTTTACTTATTTTTTTTATTATTTATTTTTATTATTATTTATTTTTATTATTATTTATTTTTATTATTATTTATTTTTATTATTATTTTTTTTTATTATCTTTATTTGAATTATTTTTTTGTAGTAGCTTTTATTAATCATATATGGCCCCAGGGCTTTGCTTATGTAATTTGAAGTAAATAAATGCTGTATTTATTATTAAAAAAAAAAAAAAAAAAAAAAAACAATTTCTATAGAAACGACACAACACTTGAAAAAAGTGTTTTAAAAAATTAACCCCTTATAAAATTAAAATCTTATCTGCCAATATTATAATTGTGTCGATATCAGGTCTTCATTTGTTTGAAGTTTCCAAACAAAAATTTGAATATAATTTATTGGAACTTTGAAACAAGAAACACAAGGTGAATAGATACATTAATATAAAACGCCGTATGTATAACTTTCTTAACTTACTCTTTTCCCTGGGCATTCTGCCAGTCCGATTTAGATATGATTTGACATTCCAATGTTTCTTCGTTAGATTGATTTTTATCATTTGTATCATGTTTATCTTCTTCCTCATCTGTGTAGATTGGATTTTCTAACAATTGCTGTACGTCTTCATAATCATCATTTGTGTCGGCGTCTTCCATTTCCTCTTCTTCCTGTATATTTATTTCTGGCGTTATTGTATTTAACATATTATCGTGTTCTATAGGATCGACTTGTTGAATTTTAAATTTTGTATGTTTTGAACTGTTCAGTTGATCATCTTCATAAATACTTGGTTCGTAATTATTTTGAGAAAAAGATTCAACAGTAGAATCACCATGACCTATTCTATTAATTTCAACAGAATTCCTATGTAGATTACCCAATTGACCCTCAAATAGTACATCACTTATAGCTTTTTTAGCAAATAATTGCTGTCTAGCATCCATTTTTTGTAATTCAACAGCCCAGAATGCAGCAATTTTATCATATTCATTTTGAATTGGAGAAATGTGTTTAGTTCTTGATAAAATAAAATCTTTCGGGACAAAGTCTTTTCCATTCCTATTTATTGAAACGTTATATTTTGGCAGTAGCTTTCGTGGTTTCAGCAGCAAGGATGAATTATTTTTTAGCTCTCGTTTTTCAACTAGTTTGTTTTGTCCCTTTGTCGGGGGTTGAGTTTTAGTTGCCATAAATATCTCATCTTCAATTTCTTTTTCTTCTGTTTTAATCTCCTGATTTGTTAGAAATTGCATTTCCTCATAGTACCACAATGTTGGCTCGACATTTACATCACCTTTTTGGTAAGCTTCATTAATACGTTTTAATTCTTTTCGGAAATTAGTGCGTAATGAATTGATCTTTTTAAGCAAATCTTCTTTAGTTGCGCCCCGATATCGTTCCCGGAATTTTCGAAGCAAAATTTCATATTGATAGTTTTTTTTATTGCGATTGTGATATTCCTTGTGTTTTAGATTCCATAACACCGGTAGTCTTTTATATAATTTGATACACTCTAATAAGAAATTCCGTTCCTGCTGCTTTTCTCGTGAAGACATTTTAAGATTTGTTTTTCGCGTTTTAAAGTTTTTCAAATTAAAGCTGAGAAATTATTTTGAATTCAAAATTATTGTACAATTTTAGTTTATAAAGAATCTACAATAAAAACAATTGCAAAATTAATGTTGAATGGTTTTCTGACTCCCCTCCATTTGGCCAATATTATTGTTTAATTTAGTAAATATTTACCTGTATACTTTGCATCTAAAAAGCACGACATCTTTTTAAATTTATAAAATTTTATATTTTTATTCACAAAGCTTCCACTTGTAAAGCAAAACCTATGAGCAAAACATACATTGTACAGTGCTACCAACAAGGTGGTACAATAATTTACATTGTACAATAAGCAACTATTTAGTGTTGTATTATTTAAGTACTCGGTATCCACAGTCATACAAATGATTGGACCACGATTATAGCACAGTCTACCAGTCAGAGCTTTGAAGAATTAATTATTTTTTGAATGAATTCACTACCAATCGAATTCAATTTTCTCTAGAATTGAATGAATTCCTTTTCTTAAGTAATTCACTGAATTCGTTCAACTGAACGCGTTCATCAAATAATAAATTCAAAGAATTAATTCCTTTGCAATAGTTCTCTTTATTAAATCAAATGAATTAATTCAATGGTGAACGCGTTCAATTTTATAAATCGAACGGAAAAAAAACTGAATTAATTCCTTACTGAATTAATTCACCACAGAATTCGTTCAATTTCATTTTCGTTCAGTGAATTAAAAAAAAATAAAATTACGTTCAGTGAATTAAAAAAAAATAAATTACGTTCAGTGAATTAAAAAAGAAAAAAAAATACGTTCACTGAATTGAAAAAAAAATTACGTTCATTTAATCGAAAAACAAAAATTACGTTCGCTGAATTCAAAGCCTGTTTTCTGCCATTCAGTAGAAGAAAACATTGTATTGTAAAAACGTATAAATGAAATACGTCATAGTCAAGCATCTACATTTTACTAGGAAGCATAAGTTTTCAAAATTAATAGTTATATTTTTTCCGAATTCATCTATATCTGTAAAGTTTTTATTTTTAATAGTAAAAGGCTTTATTTTTTAATCATGTAGGTTGATAAAGTGCATCGGCTTTCTCTAGCACTTAATATATATATGTAATTTGTTTATTTTTACTAGCAAACGCTGTAAAATTGCTAAGTTGCAAATTTTATTTGTAAATAAATGTTTTCTTCTACTGAACGGCAGAAAACAGGCTTTAATTCACTGAACGTAATTTTATTTTTTTTAATTCACTGAACGTAATTTTATTTTTTTTTAATTCACTGAACGTAATTTTATTTTTTTCAATTCACTGAACGAAAATGAAATTGAACGAATCCAGTGGTGAATTAATTCAGTAGGGAATTAATTCACTTTTTTTCCGTTCGATTTATAAAATTGAACGCGTTCACCAGTGAATTAATTCATTTGATTTAATAAAAAGAACTATAGCAATTGAATTAATTCGTAACAAAATAAATCGAACGAAAACAAATATGAATTAATTCCATTCAATATATGATGCTATATGAATTAATTCATCGAATTTTTAATTCAGAATTGAAAAATTGAATTAAGGAATTAATTCTTCAAAGCTCTGCTACCAGTAGTCTTGAAACAGAGTTGCCTTTGTAATTTCTATGCATTAAGCCCCGTTTAGATTATCACACAAGTGTGTTATACATGTCAGAAATGTGTTGTATAACGAAAATGTATAATAGTGAGAACACTGTTCGTTACACACATGTCAAAATGGGTGCACACATTTTAAAATACGGTCACACTTTCACTTCAAATATTTCATAAAGTTACCACTTGTGTCAACACAAGTGTTGTGTTATTCACAAATAAATGTTAAACAAAGATTAAAAACAACTAGTGGTGAAAAAAGTAATAATAGAAGAAAAAATAACGGTTTTAATTTATTTGTTGTGTGTGTCGATAACAGTCTGAACACTGAAAAGATTTTCTTTTATACTTTTTTGACAACCAGACAATTTCAGCATACTTTTTGTCATACTTGTGTAAAGAAAAGTATAAGCACTTGTGTGATAATGCGAACGGGGCTTTAGTGACATCTGTGACAGACTGTGACTGCGGCACAGAACATACACAGAATCGTAAGCAGGCGCGCAGAGCTTGAAAGAATTAATTCCTTTTTGGAATGAATTCCCAAAAATTTAATTCAATTCTTTAATTCAAGGAATGAATTCATCAATAAGACATAAGCAGGAATTAATTCCTGTGAATCAGAGCTTAGAAGAATTAATTCCCTAATTCCCTTCTTTTGAACTGAATTTATATTTTGGGAATGAATTCCCTGACCAAACTTAAGGAATTGAATGAATTCCTTTTTTTTCATTCGATTTATATTAAACGAATTCATTCATTTTTTTCTAATGCCTTCATAAAATTTTATGAATTCATTCAACAAGGAATTCATTCAATTCTAGTTAATTCAACTTTTGGTAAAGGAATTCATTCAATTCTAGTTAATTCAACTTTTGGTCAAGGAATTCATTCAATTCGAGTTAATTCAACTTTTGGTCAAGGAATTCATTCAATTCTAGTTAATTCAACTTTTGGTCAAGGAATTCATTCAAGTTAATTCAACTTTTGGTCAAGGAATTCATTCAATTCTAGTTAATTCAACTTTTTAACTAAATAACAAACTTCTATATAAAATTAAAGTTAATTAAATGAATGTTCTTTTTAGTTTGACTCTAGATCATAAATTAATATCACTTTCTGTTTAAATTATTTTCAAATCAAAGAAAGATGATACAATTTTTTACAAGTAAATTACAAAGAATAAAAATATATTTGAAAGAATTCGATAAGACCAGCAATACAGGATACGTATTTTCGGCTTTCGCTACAAAGCGATCATCAGTGTATTTCGTCTTGTGTGGGCTAATATTTTAATGTTGTCTACTTATGTGACCGCTGAAAGAAAATCTAATTTCGTATCAACAACTCAACTTAGACTAACATCAACGAAATTTAACAATGCTATTTTTATCCTTTGTTATTATTACTCTATTTTGCTTTGAACCTTAATTCTTAAGATATCTCAGCTGATTCTATTCAACTCTGTGTATGATAACCACAGATTTTTGAATTACAACTTACCGTTAAATTTAAATTTAAATGTATATTACTTAAATTATATTTTTGCACCGTGTCAATGTGTTTTAAGATGAATGGGGGAATATTTAGTTGATCTCTTATTTTTAAGTAAATGAATGTTCTTTTTAGTTTGACTCTAGATCATAAATTAATATCACTTTCTGTTTAAATTATTTAATTAATTATTACAATTATTATTATATTATATATTAATTATTACAATATATAATAAATCGCAATATAGGTAAAAAAATTATAAGTACATATGTATAAGAGATCACATAAAATATAGCATTACAAATTTTACAAGATTTTAAAAAAGAACCAAAATACAATCATAGGGAATGCCAAGAATCAATTTCCATAAGAAGCTTTAATATCACAAAGATAAATACATATTATTTCAACATTCTTTCCTTTCGAAAACTTTTAGTCAAGGAATTCATTCAATTCTAGTTAATTCAACTTTTAGTCAAGGAATTAAATTTATTTCGTTTAATTCCCTCTAGAATTAAATTTTTTTCGTTTAATTCCCTGAATTATTTTCAATTGCTAGGGAATTAAACAAAAAAAATTAATTCCTAGGGAACTAAACGAAAAAAATTAAGTTTTCAATTCCTAGGGAATTAAACAAAAAATTTAATTCCTAGGGAACTAAACGAAAAAAATTTAATTCCTTAGGGAATTAAACGAAATAAATTTAATTCCTTGACTAAAAGTTGAATTAACTAGAATTGAATGAATTCCTTGACTAAAAGTTGAATTAACTAGAATTGAATGAGTTCCTTGACCAAAAGTTGAATTAACTAGAATTGAATGAATTCCTTGATCAAAAGTTGAATTAAGTGCACAGTTGAATGAATTCCTTACCCAAAAGTTGAATTAACTAGAATTGAATGAATTCCTTGACTTCAAATTAGGTCCATTCGATTACTGGATAATTTGTACAAATTTTTACTGGATGGCGTTCGTTTACATAAATACTCAGTAAACAGAAAGAAAAAAGAGAGAATAAAGTGACAGTTCTATGTTGAGAGTTTCTAAGTCTTCTTTTTGCAAATTTTTACTGGATACATTTTTGCCAGTAAGAATTTGCAAGCAGAAAAAAACATATGTTTCGAAAACATATGATTGTTTATGGTAAATAAAAAAAAATATTTTCCAATTATATTATTTTATGGAAATGCAAAGCAGTAAAACTTTCAAAATAAATTATGGAAAAGATAAGAAAACCTTCTAAAAATGTTCTGCTTAAGGTTTAACATAAAAATTGTCTTCTTTCATAGCGACCAGTTAAAATTTATTTATATATTTGGTGTTGTAATCAGCTGTGTCTACAAACTTGCAAATTGTTACAAATTTTCTGTTCGCGTACATGTTTGGGAAAATTTTATTTTGAGAGTAAATCTTGTCTTACTCTCTGAAAGTTTGTACTGAGTAATTCTTACTGGACTTGACTGAGAAAAGTAATCGAATGGACCTATTGAATTAAATAGTGTTGAATGAATTCTTTAGTGAATGAATTATTTAATTTTAATTCTTTACGCTTTGGTCAGGGAATTCATTCTATAAATTTGAATTTTTTTCACATAATGCTGTAATGGAAAACATGATTAATTTTGTAAGCAGACATATTAACATTAGACATTAAACAAATATTTTTAGTTTTGAGATTTTATGTAGATTCTTGGATTTAAGAATTTCTTTTGTTCAGGAAACCTGTCAGATTCTACATTTTTTCAAGAGACAATTCTCAAAATTTTGTTGTAATGAACTTTTTTACAGAATTAGTATGAAACCATTAATTTTTTTTTGCAATGTTTTAAGGCATTTTACTGAAAAATTACCCCTAAATTCATAAACGCTTTGTAAAATTATAGGAGGTTTACTGAACAAATTTTGTATGAAAATGACGTTTTGCTATAACTTTACAAAGCATTTATGAATTGAGGGGTTAATATTTAGAGCCAGTTTTATTGTCAGAACAAAGATCGATTTCTAACTAAATTACTTACTCAAGATGTATTTAAGAAAAGAATCGTGCTTAGCTCCGTCTATAAAACTGGATTTTATATTTTAAAGTGAGTACTACAACTTTCTTTTTTTTAAACTTAAGTGCACCACTATTAATATATCTTAATTGAACTTCTTAAATAATTTTTTAATGGTCTTAGGATGACCATCTCACCCGTAGGTAATGCTCAGACACACCTTAAAATCTTAAAATCTCGGAAAAAAAATCTCACTTAAGTGCTTTGGTTTTATTTAAGTGGAGTATGCAAATTCTCAAATTCTAAAACTTTTTCCGAAGAAACTCCTCATACCTTAGAAAAATTTTACATTCAAAATTTTTTTTAATTCAAGACATTAACAAAAATATATATCACATTTGGAGTCATATTTTTATAAAAAAGAATGTAGACAAATGGAATTCCATTGTATATATTTTAGTGTTTTAATTTTTTTTAATCGAAGATAACTAGCGTTTTTAAAAACTTAGTTATTGATTAAAAATTTGTATTGCAGTTTTCAGAAGTGTAAATGTAACTAGTGTTAAAAATTTATTAATTTTAATTGTGTATTACAATATAAAAAATATTTAAATTGAAAAAACCCATTATTTTTAACCTACTCTGAGAGAATTATCTGCAGAATATTAATGAATAAAACAATGAATTTTCACTGGAACTAGTCCATTGAAATTTTTCATTGAATTAATGTAATTTTTCATAATATGTTGTGAACAATTTTCTTCTGTTTATTAAAAGTACCATACACTCAATGAAAAAGTTTAATAAAATATATGAAGCTTTTTCATCAATTTTAAGAATTTTTTTCATGGATGGTAACCGAAACGATGCGGTTATCGGTAAGGGTAACGCTATTTTAGATTATTTCGGTAACGCTTTTTTAAGGGTAACGCTATTTCATTTATTTCGGTATAGGTATTTTAAGGATAACGATTTTTTTTTATTATTTCGGTAACGGTATTTTAAGGTTAGAGGTATTTTAGTTATTTCGGTAACGGTATTTTAAGGTTAACGGCATTTAAGTTATTTCGGTAACGGTATTTTAAGGATAACGGTAGTCAGTTATTTCGATGCATCCCGCAATTTTTTTACAAAAAACAAACGAGATTAAAAACAGAACCAATCTACCATCTTAATGAACGAAAAATACTAAATAATCATGTGCAATTACCAAAAACAGAAAATTAAAAATAACGGTAATGGTATTTTAGGGGTAACGGTATTTCATTTATTTGGGTAAAGGTATTTTAAGGGTATCGATATTTCATTTATTTCGGTATCGGTATTTTAAGGATAACGGTATTTCAGTTATTTCGGTAACGGTATTTTGGTTATTTCGGTAACGGTATTTTAGGGGTAACGGTAGTCACTTGAAAGGGTTTTGAATCGATAACGGTATTTTAGCGGTTTTGCCTGCCAACCCTGATTTCTTTAAATTTATTTTGTTAAGAAAATTTTATTAGTTTAATGAAAAATTTCATTAAAGCTCGTCGAGCAAAACTCTCTCTTTGTAGGGTTAATGAGTGTTTTTTTACGGAATTACCCTAATCAACAAGGACTTGTCGATTAGGTTCATTCCTAAAATAAAAAAATACGTTTTAATGTAGAAAATTAGGAGGTTACGTACCTTAACTTCTTCTTACAAAACCCATTACCGGGTTATAATAGAAGGTTTTATTGAGATTTAGATATTTGGCAACTTTTGCCGCAGAACTCTATCACATATCCGAATTTCATTAAGATCGGAGGGAACCCATCGAGATAGTTTAATCGTTAGTTTTTTATTTTTTTAAATTTAAATGTTTTGTTTCCAATTTTTTCGTGTTGAAAACCTTTCAAATTTTAGGTCATTCTTCTTGTAAAAGGATTTTTTTTTATTCAAGAGTTGTAATAATTAGGGCCAGTTTCATAGTAAGAAAAAAGATTGAGTTTTTCTTATACATATATTATTAAGTAAGAAATTTAGTTTTACTTAAATATTTCTTAATAACAAATTTTCAAACATGCTAGTTCTGACTATAAAACTGCTTGTTAGGCCACTCTTCTATATTAAAGTGCCTATGCATAATAATTTGGAAACCTTATAACACATTTGTAAAATGAATTTTGTATGAAAAACTTGTCTTATAACTCGTTTATAAATTTTAAAAGTGATTATGCATATGACCCTAAACCTATTAGATTAGGAAAAATTATTGTATTCGAAAAACACTTTGACACTGGAACATTTTTTATATTCTCGGTTTGATTTGAAAGTTTTAGGATTCGGAGAAGTTTTTCTTATAAAAGAATCACAGACACTGCAAAAAATTTTGCAATTTACGGCATATTCCTATTATCAAATTCTGAAAAAAAAATTCCTATCAGAATACCTAATGTATTTCCTATGAAAATATTATATACTTTTTAAATTTTTACACGTATTAAGTTTGCGATTTTAGAGATATTTCCTATTAAAAATAGCTCGGATTTTGTACTGCGATTTCTTATCTTATTTATGACAAAATTCGATAGTTAACGAAAAACTTCATTGAATATAGAAAAATATATCGTTAACTTATTATAATATCAAATTTTTCTAAGTTTATGTTAACAATTTTTTGGTTAAATCTTACATTTTCAAAAAAAAAAAAAAATTACAGAATAATTTGACTCAACCGACAGTTTTCACTTTGACTCAACCAAAATTACTTTGACTAAACCGACAATTGTCTTAAGTACGAAGCTATATTGATATTTTTACTGACAAAAAACTAACTAAAAATTCAAAAAATGTCGAAATGGGTTTAAACAGATTTTCCCGAACCATTGTTTGGTACTTTTTGGAACAACTTGACAAACCTATGCTAAAACATGTATTTAAATTTCTACTTTATAAAATATATATAGATATGACTACCGTATAAGCAGAGATTTGAAGAATTAATTCCTTAATTCAATTTTTCAATTCTGAATTAAAAATTCGATGAATTAATTCACAAAGCACCATATATTAAATAAAATAAAATAAATAAATAAAAATAAATAAATATATTGAATGGAATTAATTCATATTTGTTTTCGTTCAATATATTTTGTTACGAATTAATTCCATTGCAATAGTTCTCTTTATTAAATCAAATAAATTAATTCACTGGTGAACGCGTTCAATTTTACAAATCGAACGGAAAAAAAGTGAATTAATTCCTTACTGAATTAATTCACCACAGAATTCGTTCAATTTCATTTTCGTTCAGTGAATTAAAAAAAAAAAAAATTACGTTCAGTGTCGGGCAATATGACCGACAGAAAATGAGCAAAATAAAACGAAAAATTTAAGAAAAACACAAAAGATAAAGCACGATAATCTAAATAGATACAGATATATACAAAAAATGCGCAATACGTATGGAGATTTTAAGCTGCCTACACACTAGGGAACATGGTTGAGGGAACAAAAAATATCAAAAAATTTTGTAAACACGAAATGCACGCTCTCAACACTCACACACACACAAACGCACTCACACATTCACAAAAAATGCTCTCTTTTTTTAAGTATGTTCCCTAGTGTGTAGGCAGCTTTATATTGTAATCTCCCACCTGACTTAATCCAATAATGCAATAAATTATATGATATGAAATGTCAAAACCATTGCAGCGAAACGTCAAAATGATATCAATTGCAGAGTGGTGGAGAACACTTGACCATTTCATGGATAAGAAATATCATAGATTTTTCTTCGAAAAACACCAAATTTTATGAAACATTAATGTTTACCGACAAATAATAAAAAACTAAACACGTTTCCATTCCTTTTTACCAAATTTTTTGTTGTTTTTCTATTACAAAATTAAAAGGAAAACTAAAAGTGACATTTGATCTCTGGCATCATTGCAAGATCCGATGGCATGTCAGCGATATCATGATATTGCAAGAAAATTGAAATTGAGTGTCTTCACTTGAGATGAGAGCATTTTGACAATTGCTTGCTATCATTTTATTGCATGTCAAGACACTAGGTAACTTTCATGTAAACAAAACCATACGGTTCGAGAATACTTTTTTGACACCTGTCATTGGTTTCACATCTGGTATTTATCTGTGATGTACACGAACAGAAAATTGGCATCAATTTGCAAGTTTGTAGACACAGCTGATTACAACACCAAATATACAAATAAATTTTAGCTGTTCGATATTTTTTGATGTTAAATCCTATAGCAGAAACTTTTTAGAAGGTTTTCTTATATTTCCAATAATTTATTTTGAAAGTTTCATTGCTTTGAATTTCCATAAAATAACATAATTGTAAAATATTTTTTTTTGTTTTCAATAAACGAACATGTGTTTTCGAATCATATGTTTTTTCTGCTTGCAAATTCTTACTGGCGAAAATTTATCCAGTAAAAATTTGCAAAAAAAAGAAGACTTAGAAATTCCCATCATAGAACTGTCACTTTATTCTCTCTTTTTTCTTTCTGTTTACTGAGTATTTGTGTTAACGAACGGCATCCAGTAAAAATTTGTACAAATTATCCAGTAATTGAATGGACCTAATGTATTTTCATGGTATCGCACTTTCCCTTTATTCAACTTGTAAATATAGTTGGGCCTTAAAATATTTCTTAATTTTCAAAGTAAATTTAAACAAGTTAGTTAACTACAAGCCATTATAATTATAACTACATAATTTAATTTTTGTTTAGTCCAGTGCTTCCACTATTTCTTGTTGTTTTAACATTAATAACGATTGTCTCTTTGATTTATTTTCGTACTGGATAATAACATTGTCATAGTTCTCCCTTGCAATATTATGAACAAATCTTACATGACGGCTGCAACTAAAAATAAACAAAATCAAATACAATTTAAGTTAGGATCACTTTCTGTTTAAATTATTTTCAAATCAAAGAAAGATGATACAATTTTTACAAGTAAATTACAAAGAATAAAAATATATTTGAAAGAATTCGATAAGACCAGCAATACAGAATACGTATTTTCGGCTTTCGCTACAAAGCCATCATCAGTGTATTTCGTCTTGTGTTATGCGGCCTATAGACTACGCAAGTTACTTGCACAATAATGAGTTTGTGCAGGTCAGTTGAATAGTGTGTGGCCTGGTTTGTGTACTTGTACAAGTATATTTTTAGACTTGAGTAAAAATCAAAACGATTTTGATTTTTACGCAATATTTTAGAACTTGTGCAAGTCATTTGCACAGTGTATGCTGAAATTAGCACAGTTCAGCAGTAATTTTTGAAGAGTGAACATCACAAATACGGATAAAAAAATTAAAAGTATGAATAAACGTAAAATAAAAAATGTTAATATAAATTTATTAACATCGCCAAGGAATTTCAGGAATTTTGGCCTACGCAAAGTGTAAAATAAAGCTTTTAAAGACTAATATTTTCTGATAGCAATAGCAATCCGCTAGATGTTTCTGCTGCTGTGTGTAAATTAAAATGAATATTGCACAGTATACTTGAATGGTGTGTGGTGAGTAAGGTGACTTGAAGAAACTCGTTATTGTGCAAGTGACTTGCATGGTCTATTTGCCGCATTAGGAGATATTAAAATTTTTACAAATTCAACAGATTTTCATTCGATTTAATGCAAACTTACCTTCTTCTTGAAAAGAAATCTTTATTACAAATGGAACATTTAGCCAATGGGTTATTCATATGAACCGCTCTGTGAGATTTCCAGCGATTCGTCGGTACTTTTTTACCACAATCTTTACAATTTATTATATACTTGTACTGAAATAAAGCTCACAATTATGATAAAAAAAATCGAGTACTTCAACAAACTTACCTTATTCACTACACTGTGAATAGGGGCAGCAGAATGTGTAGACATATGTCTGTTCAAGTCTACCGTTCTATAATATTCCTTTGGACACATTGGACACTGTACCATTTGTCCTAAATGTATACGTTTGTGAATATTTAAAGCACTTCCTCTGTAATAGCTTTTGTCGCAAAATTCACACTGAACCTTCTTTTCACGATTTTCATTATGGGTCTGCAAGTGCGAATACAGCGCTGATTTAGATAAAAGTTTTACGCCACAATGAGAACATATCCATTTGCGTTCTCGATGTTCTTTATGAGTTTCTTCATGTATCTTCAAATAAGTTTTGTTGTGGATGATTTTAGCTAAAAATACGAATATTTAAGTAAATTTACAATATTAAATTGCAAATTAAATCATGATTTAAATTAAAAAAAAATAATAGGGTCGATAAATTATCTAAAAACAAAGTTGGGAGTAATTCATTATATTGTAATGATCACTTACGGTTTATATTTCCATTAAATCGCTTCCCAAGAAACATTTTTATGGACTCTCTTGCATATACGGAATCATCAATCCGCCTTTTACGACACGTTAACGGTCCGTAAAACACGTACCCGTCAAAGCTTGTACGTATACAGAACAATAACGGACCGTACTTTTGAATTTTCGAATACAATACGTTTTGAATCCATTTTGTGTATCCGTTTCCGCACCGTTCAATATGGACTTCAATAATTTTCATTAGTTTGAAGTCCGTAGCTAATGGTGTGGTCTTTCTTCAGTTTAATCGTGAATTTTTGTCGTTAAAGAAGTTTCTGGATGTCGCAAAAGCGAGCATCCTGTCTTTGCAACTTGCCGCAACAGCAAATTACTTGAAAACACATAAAATCATTAAATAGTCGGGGGTGTTCTGAAAAACGAAACCACATAAAATTATATGTTGTTGTTGTACAAAAACGAATAATTTTATGTGGTTTCGTTTTTCAGAACACCCCCGATTAATTTGCTAATTTATAAGAAAATGTACTTGGTCTTTGAAGCTTGCTATAGTTAAAGTACACATTTCGTTTAATAAAGATTTATTAGAAATCTTGATTCGTACTTTAAGTATAAATTAATTTTCCGTACTTGAAAATTGGGTAAATGAGATCGTTCAAGAGAGTGAATTTGTGTTTCTCTTTTTACCAAAGTTAATTTAATTTAATTTCTTTATTTATAACAATAACCTAGCCTAAAGGCCATAATCGGCCCAGTATCTTTTTTAAATTGTAAAACTAACAGCTGATGCAATGATAACCAAAAACAAATGTGAAAATAAATTGGAAAATTAAATTAAACAAACCAATACGCAAAAGAAATGTGATATTTATAATAATTAATTCAACAAAATCAATAAAAACTTTTAAATGCAAATAAATATGTGTTTATTCAATTATTCAAACTAATGGCGTTTTCTTTTCTGAAAAAAATGTTACCCTTTTTTTGCATTTTGCTTTTGAATTGCCTTTTTTGTGTTCTTTTCTAAATTAAGGGTAACATTCTAAGAGGGCTAGGTGTTCTTTTGTAAAAATGTTGCCTAAATAAAGGGCAAAAGTGCAACGTTTTTCGCCCTCAAAAAATTTACGGGGTAGAATGTTGCCCTGTTTTTTTCTTTATGTCAACGCCATGTGTATATACTGTAATGTTTTTTGCCAGCTAACTCGCAACTTGGTTGCCTAGGGGGTACTATCATGGCTTCTGATGCAGTAGGCCTTTTAACAAGGCAACATTTTTTTCCAGAAAAGAAAACGCCATAAAATTAAACGCATTTTCAAATTTTTCTTTGAAATGCATTTTTGGGCTCGAAACGTGGTTTTGTGCGTTCCTTTACTTTTGGGTAATTTTGTTATTTTGGAGGGTTGCTTATTCTCATTTTACCGAACTTTACCCAAAAAGTAAAGGAACAAACTTACTATTGTTTATTTTCTCTCTTCTTCCAAGTGATGTACGAATTTAGTAAACGATTGAATCGGTAATCGGAAGTGAAAATGTATTTTCTTAAATTAGAGATCTAATTATGTCCTAGGATAAATTTGAAAGCCATTGAAATTGTTTTTATTTATAAAGCAAATCAATGGAAACGTTTGTAAGAAAGAAATTTTTAGAACATATTCGAAGCATCGAAAAAGTAATCGAATGTCGAATAACGTTTTGATAGTCTGTACATCACTATGTTTTGCTTTTCGTTTTTAAGCCAAAAGTAGAGTTGTAAAAGTATTGAGTATTCCGGTACTGAGTACTCAATACTGACTGTTTTTTTGAGTACTCAATACTAAAACGGTACTACTCAATACTTTTAAAGGTGCAATTTTCCGTAGAAATGTGTATTTTTCGTATAAAAATACAACTCTAAAAATAGTACTCTAAAAATACAGCTCTGAAAATACAACTCTATTTGTGAAGCAAAGAAATTTGTAACGAATTTTTGGGAAAAATTATTTAATTTATTTAAAATGTTTTAAATTAAAATGTAAATAACAATAGTTATTTAACACATGTATGTGAATTGTGATAATTTTACCTAATAAATACGAATTCATAACATTTTTATTTTTAAATTAAAAAAACCGTTAAAAGTATTGAGTAGTATCGAGTACTCAATTGAAAAGTATTGAGTAGTATTGAGTACTCAAAAAATACCGAAATTTCACAACTCTAGCCAAAAGCACAAACCACATAGTGAAAGTGCCAGTGGACAGTGGCACTTTAAGCCTAAACCACATAAACGCAGTGTCGACCGCAGTGCGATGTTTTGTCGATAAAGCAGTTTTTGTATCTTCTCTGTTTGTCACTGTCGGGAAATTAGAAAAGTTTCTAAATAAACAAGAGCTGTTTTGAAACAAAAAGCAATAAGAATTTTTTAAAAATATTAAATCGTTTTCGCGAACAAAATTTGACAGCACTGCCACTGTCCAGTTTTTGTATCTTCTCAATTTGTCACTGCCGAGAAATTAGAAAAGTTTATAGATAAACAAGAGCTGTTTTTAAACAAAACGTAATAAGAATTTTTTAAAAATATTAAATCGTTTTCGCGAAATTCAAGAGCAAAGTTTGACAGCACTGCCACTGTCCACTGGCACTTTCACTATGTTGTTTGGGCTTTAGGGTGAAAGAAGTGTCGGACAGAAAATTCTTTTTAATCTGTTGAGCACTTTTAGAACTACTTTTTGGATTTATTAAATCCAAGTGATTAGAAAAAGCGGCTTTTATTTAGCCAATTCGCATACACCCTACTAATAATACTGGGGTTGCACGTTCAATTTTTGCTTTTGAAGTTTCAATACACTCACACTTTTTTACTGACACACTCACACTTTTTCCAATTTGTATTTGTAAAAGTGCGAGTGTGGTATTAAAAAAATTGAAACTAGAAAGACAAAAATTGATCGTGTAACCCCTATGTAAAACATTTTTTTTTTTTTTTGGAAAAAAATTTTGTAACCTATTATCGTTATTGAGATTTTTGTATTTATGAAATAATTGGGCATACTTGGAAAGAAAAAAAAAATCACAAAATTTCACAAATCAAAAAAATCTCAAATTTTTTTTCGCAAGAAAAATGGTTACCTTTATTCTCAAGAGGTTAATTCTTCAGTATACGAGTAATGGTTGGTAAGTAAATATATAAAAAAAGTTAAATTTGACCCCAAATATCTTTGGTGTTTAAAGGACAAAAACTTGATATACTTCTCAACGAAAAGCTCTACATCTTAACAATATGTAAATAAGTACAAATTTTTTGTTTGTAAGGAATTTCCTTTGGGCTGATCAATTAACGATAACTAAATAAAAGGAAAAACAATTTATTTTATAAAATTTTATTCTTATACAGGCATTTCTATACCTTACACCACTACGTGGAGAGAGTATAATAAGTTTGTGCTGATGTTTGTGACGCCAAAAAATATTGGACCTAGACCCACCACCTTATAGTATACCGATCGACTCAGAATCACTTTTCGATTTAACGATATCCGTCCGTCTCTCCATGCATTCTTGTGCGCACCCTACAAGTCGCAAATATTAAGATATTTTGATGAAACTTGTTACACCGACTTATGTCGGCCCAAGGACGAAGCCTATTGATTATGGTTAATGTTTAGACCTAGTGCCCATATAAGGGTCCCCCAAAATTGTCTTTTTACACGCTGTAAATACGAAGATATTTCAATGAAATTTGGTACACAAACCTATGTCGGCCCAAGGACGAAGCCTATTGATTTTGCTTAAAATCGGACCAGGTTTAGACCTAGTGCCCATATAAGGGTGCCCCAAAAATTGGCTTGGTTACACGCTGCAGGTCGCAAATACAAAGATATTTCAATGAAATTTGGTACACAGACCTATGTCAGCCCAAGGACGAAGCCTTTTTATTTTGGCTAAAATCGGTCCATGTTCAGACCTAGTGCCCATATAATGGTCCCCCCAAAATTGGTTTGCACATGGTCCCAAAGACAAAGCCTATTGATTCTAGACAGGACCTATCGCCCATATGGGCTATATTACCGATTTTCTCTTATTCTATCATTTTATAGAAATTTTGACACAAGTTGGCTTTTAAACTAGAGTTTGCTAAAAACCGAAAAATTTTAAAACCGCGGTTTCGGTTTTTCAAAATTATAAAATCCGCGGTTTCGGTTATTTTTCTGTTTTCTTGTGATATAAATATAATCGTTTTAAAATAATTAAATATGTATAAAAATTAAATAGCTTAACACGTCTAAGATATTTATTAAAATGCTATTAAATTTCTTACTCGATTAAAGGCAATAACGCTATTTCGAGACATATTCGGGAGAAGAAAAAAACGCGGAAAACCGTTATAAATGAAAAATTGTTATTCTTTTTTCGGCAACTTAAGCTGTATTTTAAATTTTAGCAATTTCTTTAATACAACATAAAGCTAAAATTTAATAAATATCGCGGACTTCGAAATAAAACTTTTTGAAAAATATGCGGTGAAATCTGAACTGAATATGTGAAACTCAATATCTTATAAACGAATTGACTTTTGGGGGCAGTTTTTTTTTTCTAAAATGATAAGCCTCAGTGTATGTTATCCGTAATAACAAAAGCAAAATCTTTAATGGAGAAAATGTTCATTACAATTAAACACAAAATTTTGTGAAATAGGAGCTGAGCCCTTTTCGAAACCAAAGTTCAATAATATGCAATTTCATTAATTATGTTAATTGGTTAAAGTATTTATTAAAAACCGTCTTATTTTTGTCGATTTTCGCTTTTGAGGCTTGAAAAACCGCGATTTCGGTTTCGTATAAACAACAAACTCTATTTTAAACAGACTGGTAGGGTATTATATATCAACATGCCCGACTTTAACTTTTTTACTCGTTATGAAATAAAAACGTTTCGTGCAATGGGGTTTTTATATATTCGGCTTGAGGTCATAAGTAAAATTTCCTCGCCAGGTTGTAATGGGTTAATAATAATACACAAAAAGAAATGTCATCTAAAAGATGTTTCTATTACGTTGTCCGAATCCGACCATAAACGACGAAGATAAAGCCAAGTACATTTTCGACTTTTGCACTGAAATAAATAACTCCCGACATAGGCGTTTCCGCGAAAAAAGATATATATACATACCTATATATATATCGTAGGACTCCCAAAAAAGAGTTCTATCAGTGGCAAAAATTTGGAGTCAATCGGAGAGGTACCCCCATTGGCGGACTTAGGCCAGTCTGCTGAAAGAAATATTATAAGACACACAGAGTTGGAATATTTTTTGGTGCGATAAATATCTTAGATTTAATAGTTTTTCAAAGGATTAATTAGTTAATATCTAACAAGGAAATTACTTCAAAATAAACACTACAATTTTGATGAAATTTCAATGTTGTAGAAAGAAAAATTCTAAGATGAACATCTCACGGTTTTTGACCATCTCGGTAATTTAAGAGGTCAAAACATGGGATAAGAATAGGTTCGCCCGAGGTGGACGAAAATATGAGATGGGTTGATCTTAGATTTCTAACTCTATCAAATATCCAAATTTCATACTAATCTGAGAGAATAGCTTGTATGAGGTTTTCTTCCGAAAAAGCGCACCTTTCAGAATTCCCTATAAAAACCTGTAGATAGCATAAGCTACCAGGATTATTGAATTTAGAAAATTATGAAAATTTTATCAGGGAGTCATTTCTAAAAGTTTTTTTTGTATGAAAAAGTTGTAAGCATAGTGTCGCAAGTGTTTTTTAAGCTAATTAACAACCGAACATATATGGGTGCCTTGCCAACCCCAGAAAAATGGTCTAGGTACGCCTATGGGTACCCCTATACTAGACTTTACTCATCATTTTTTATATAGAGTTCGACAGTTTTCTTGCAGCTATTTTTAAAAAAATATCACGTTTTGGCCCTATATTTATTGAGGGCTATTTAATTTATTTATATTTTAAATTTAACTTATTTATATTTTAGAACGAACTTATCCACAAAATATGAATTCTTTAAGAGATCATACAAGACTGTAATATAGTTCTTTAACCGCCCAACAAAGGCAACCAAAAAGTTTGAGTTCTGTAAAAAACAAAACGTGGTCCTTATGAAATCCGTACCGAAAGTGGATTGAAAGCGGAATTGGAACAGACTACACAGACAGGTTATCAATGACATACGCTAAAAAAGTTCTGTTTTTATTTTGTTTAGATTGCAGTGATTTGTAGAGATACAAATAAAAACCATGCAGATTTTATGCTAGGAAGTTCAAACCACTTCAAACAAAACATTTTCGATGTAGGCAGACGGGTCATTGTCGAGAAAACGAAGTTTTAACGTGCTATTAAAAAAAAAGAAATTTGAATCGGCCTCTGTTTATGTCTGTTCCCGTACTTTACCGAAGTTACCCAAACTAGCCCAAAAACGTTCGCGTACTCAAAATTGCGTGTAAATTGTTGTTGTTTGGGCTGTTTTGGGTTCCCGCGGATACCCGCAGTAACGTACGGGAACACACATTTTGTCTATACAAAACACTTGTAAATACGAAAAAAGAAGAGAGCCATATAACATAGTTGAAGTCGGGAAGTCTTTTATTTAAATTTTATTGTCTTTGGACGTTTGTATATCCCTGTTATATAATGTCCTTACTATCGCTTGCAACTAAAAATTACATTTTACACAATTTACCATATTAATGTAGGAATTGTGTGTAAGAAAATGTGCTCTGCATGTCCGTTGTTAGTTTTAATTTATGAATAACGATAATAAATTTAGATCCCTGGCAATTTCTTTCTAAACTTACAGCAGTATGAACACATTACACGTCTGTCCTTTGTTTTATTTTTATCATTTGTCTGCTCCTCCTCTGCGTCTAAAGATGTATATACATCATCTTCCTCCGATTTGTTTTTATGCTGTTCTTCCCCATTTTCTTCTGATAATACTGGATTTTCCAATAATTGTAATGAATCTTCACTGTTATCATTTGTAGTTTCCATATCTTCCATTTCCTCCTCTTCTAACATATTAAATTCTGGTGATTCTGTATTTGAAATTATATCGTGTTCTATAGAATCAACATGGTCAATTTCAATTTTAAAATTTCTTGAATTGTTTGATTCATCGTCTTCATAGGCAATATTTGGTGAGTACGTATTCTCCAAATTTAATTCTACCGCTGCTTCACTATGGCTTCTTATTCTATTGATTTCTACAGAATTTTTATGTAAATTACCTAACTGACCTTCAAATAGTATATCATTTATACCCTTTTTAGCAAATAACTGTTGTCTATCATTCATTTTTTGTAATTCAACTGACCAAAATCCAGCAACTTTTTCATATTCATTTTCAATTGGAGCAAAATGTTTTGGTGTTGACGATATATAATCATTTAAAGCTTCGTCTTTTTCATTTGGTTCAAATTTTAAAAAACCCGTTTCTTTTGGTTCTTGCTTAATACGTTTAATTGGTTGTGGTGAAGGCGTTCTTGACTCCTGTTCTAATTTTCGTTTCTTTGTACAATTTTTATTTGCTTGGCTTTTAATAGCATTTTTGAATGATTGGCTTTTAATACGTGTTGGCTCTTCTTTGACATTATTTTCAGTTTCATTCTCTTGATTCGTTAAAAATTGCATTTCCTCAAAATACCACAATGTCGTCTGAACATCTACATCACCTGTTTGTTTGGCTTCATTTATACGTTTTAATTCTTTTCGAAAATTCGTACGCAATATGTTAATTTTTTTGCGTAAATCTAACTTGTTTGCACCTCGATAGCGCTCCCGATATTTGCAAAGCAACACTTCGTATTGATAGTTTTTCTTATCACGATTGTGATATTCCTTATGTTTTACATTCCATAATTCCGGAAGTCTTTCATATAATTTAATGCATTCTATTAAGAAATCTCTTTCCTCCTGCTTTTCCTGTGGAGTCGTCATACTTTACATTTCTTAAAAATTGAAGTTTGGAACTCGTAATTTTAATAAATTGATTCAATTTTCTTAAACAATTATTCTGACTTTTTAGTATTTCCGTAAAAATATTGTTAAATAATGTTGATAGCCTGGCCCCTCCCCTCTATAGAAACCAACATTGCTCAATCTTGAAAGTCTTTGAAATAGCTAATTATTTACCTTTTATATTTTTAAAATAGGTACTATGTATCTTGTTAAATGAATTTTATAAAATGTATATAGAATAACCCAAAATTTACTTGGCACTGCATCACAAAACACTTCCAAAAAAAAAAAAATTATATATATATATTGCACAGTGCTACCAACAAGTAGGTGCAATAATTCAGTATTGTACAATAAAAATCAATATAGGAGTGTAACAAAATATTTAGTACCGGTTACTTAATAGTGACTACTTTTGATAAAAATAATGTTAACCCTTAAATGCATGATCTCTTCGATTTTAACAATTTTTTTATATATGATTTCTAACAGTGAGGTTACATGATCAAGATTTTGCTTTCAAGTTGATAACACATACTGCTTGTCAAATTCAGTTGAACTTGAATCTGTGACGTAGGCTGCATGCAACTTGATAGTCAATTTTGCTTTCAAGATGCCGTCGTCAAGGAAAGAACTAAAAATTCTCGCCTCTGTGGGCTGTTTCCACACTGTAGGCTGTTCGAAAATACTTTATTTTTTTCTGCACATATTCCACAGACATTTTCATGTCAGCAGAAATTGATTTTTTATTTATTTTTATTTTAAAATCATTTCGTCAATATACCGAAATATTCACATTCCGTATTTTATCAATCGTGTTTTATTGCGGCACAATATTTGTAAAAAGAAAAACAAATTTACAAAATTGATCAGCTGTTTAAAAACTTGACCGTCAAGTTTTCTCAAAACTTGAAAGCAAAAATTGATATCAAGTTGCTGTTCAATTTTTAAGATGTGAGTGTATTGAAACTTGAAAGGCAAAAATTGATCGTGTAACCCCTATGTAAAGGCGTGTGCATTTCAAGAAAAATACCAAAAAAAATCATTTTAAAAAAAGGTGATTTTTATTGAAAAATATGGTTTTTTGCCAAATAGCTAAATTGTGATTATTTTAACGCGTATGGAAAAAAAATCTATAAAGTATAATTTATACATTTATTGTCGCCAAAATGAATTTTATTTCGAGAATACCACTTTAAATATTTAAACAAATATTTTTGAATATTACACTTTTTGTAAAAAAAAACGCGTTTTAGATTTTTCACAAATATACAGAGCAAAACCAAGATTTTTACTCTAACTGTTTAAAAATTCTGCGCTAAACTATAGGAACACTATGTACAGAAGGGGCCCCTAATGCCCAAAAATGCAGTTTTGTGCATCATGTAGGGTTTTTTATTAAAAAATCGGTATGTTGCCAAATGGCTACACCATGCATTTAAGTGTTAAAAGGATTCATTAGCTATACGTAGAGGTAATGTACCCTAACGTAATGGGACGAAGCAGAAAATCTGCCGTTATAGATAAACGAAAAGGGATCATATGTTTTTTTTAACAAAAACGTTTAATTTTCATTGTTATTCATTATTAGTTTTGATTAGTTCTTTTCCTTTTTGATTAGTTTTTTTCCTTTTTGATTAGTTTTTTTAAATTTTTTTTAGTAAACACCATGCAATATCAGCTGTTACGTAAATACGGAAAGAAAATCAAATTCCAACAGGTTCGTCCGTTCCGACTCGTTTCTATAGGATAGGATAGGTTGAATCAGCTGATTCGTCACGTTACGTATGAGTAATTCTACCTTTAGCCATAAGTAGACTTAACGTCTATTTCTTCTTTATTCATTATCTTAAAGCTGGAAATACACTTACAATATTATTGTACAACTTTACTTTTTAGTTCTTTATTCTATTACCATTAGGGTTTATGTCCCGGGAATTCCCGGGAATCCCGCCCTTTTTTGAATCCCGGGAATTTTATGCGGGATTTCCCGGGATTTTTTTGTCTTTTACAATAGTTTTAGCTAGTTTTATTGCAATTTTAGAAGCTTTATTTAAATTTAAAGCATTGATTTTTTTAAATTAATTTAAATAAAGAATATTTAAAATTAAAAAATACGGTTTAAAATTTAATAAACTGAATTAAGCCAAATTGTTTTTGGATGCCAATTGAATTTGGTTTAGTTAAACCGAAAAATATTATATTAGCAATTACCAAATTAACAAACTAAAATACTTGTCCTTCGGGAATTTTTTTCTTCTTTAAGATGATGATATTTGTTCAAATAAAGCAATATTTTTTATTTTTTTTTTTTATTTTTTTATTAATTCTTCAATTACATAACCGAGCCCTTAGGGCCTTATATGGCTAATTAAAGCTACTAACTAAATAACAACCTTCTATATAAAATTAAAGTTAATTATTAAAATATATAATAAATCGCAATATAAAAAATTCATAATTACATATGTATGTATATGAGATCACATAAAATAAAGCATTACAAATTAAAAAAAAAGAACCAAAATAAAATCACAGTGAATGCCAAGAATCAATTTCCATAAGAAGCCTTAATATCACAAAGATAAATACATATTATTACAACATTCTTTCCTTTCGCCTTTCGCACTTTCAAAAACATACATTTTACAAAACCTCCAACAAATGCAGTTTCGCAAATTCTACTAATTTGGACTTGAATTGAAGCAATGTATAATTAAACATTCTCAATTCTCTCGGCAAAGCATTCCATATTCTTGACACACGAATCTGAAATGATTTCACAAAAATATTTAAATGCCTTATAGGTGGTATTATCTGGGGATTTCTAATCGAACGAGTGAAGTTAAATTGATCAACTATATAAACAGGATAACCATTAATAATGGATTTATAAAAAAACAGTAATATCCTAATGCTAATAAAATTCTTAAAAGACGATCCAAGAAAATTAAATGTATGTTGAGATACATGATCTCTTCTTTTCAAATTAAAAACATAACGGATAATCCTGTTAAAGGTAAGGTGATATTTCCTCAAGGCGTAATTCCCAGTACCCGAAAAGATCTCCATGCAGTACAATATATGTGGCATCAAGATAGAAGTGGCAACCCGCCTTTTAACTGAACGAGGTAAATAAATATTCAAAGAATACAACCTTTTCAAAAGAAATGATACCCGTGAGGATAAATAATTAATATGTGGAGAAAAATTTAATTGATTATCCAAGACAAGACCTAAGCATTTAATTTTATCGACAAACTCAACAGAAATGCCACCAATTCTAACATCTATGTCATCAGTATCAAATCCAAACCCCATCAATTTTGTCTTTGCCGGATTGACACTAAGCCCATTATCAGACGCCCAAGATACAACTTCCCGAATTATATAATTGACACCCTCTTGTAACACATCTACAAATTCAGCATTCGAATAACAAACGAACTGAACATCATCAGCGTACACAAAAGGCACGCAAGAAACGCCATTAACCACTTGTAAAAGGTCATTTAAATAAATCATAAATAAAAGTGGTCCGATAACGGATCCCTGTGGGACACCACTAGTGATCCGTCGAGTTCGTGAGATAGCGGTACCAACAGATACATATTGGTACCTATCATAAAGGTAGGATTTTATTAGTTCACAAGCCAGATAAGAAAACTTGAACTGACTAAACAATTTAAACAGTAACCTAGTATGTATCACTCTATCAAAGGCCTTAGACAAATCTAGCGAAAGTAGCACTACATTCTTACGGCCATCTAGAAATTGTCTAATTGAGTAAGTCAAAGCCAGCAGAAGAGAGGTCGTGCTATACCCCCGTCGGAACCCTGATTGCGATGGATGAACAAGTGACCTGAGATCAAGGTAGGTACTCAATCATTTGGCCTTTCAAAATATGCTCGACAACTTTAGAAAGGACTGGAAGTACCGAAATAGGACGCAGATTATCAAATACAGTAGACTGGCCTTTCTTCTTTATAGGGACAACTCTAGCTATTTTCCAATTACTAGGGAAACTAGACGATGCGATAATAGTGTTCACGAGGTGAAGCAAATGTGAGGAAATAAAAGGGAAAACGATTTTCAAAAATTTCAGTGACAGAGAATCGTGACCAACAGCATTAGACTTGATACTGAGCAATGCTCGATATAACGTGTCAGTATCAACACATGCGAAGGAGAAACCTCCTGCAATAGAATGATCCATATTACAGCAATAGTCACCTCGATCAGGTATCTGACAAGCAACAAAATAATCGTTTATCTGATCTGGATCGGCGAAATTTAAATGCTCCTCTGACTCAAGACAACCATTATTTCTCAAAAAATTCCACATCTGTTTCGAACTAAAATTCTGGAAAACCGCTGTGTGAGCACGCATCCTTAACTTTCTTATAACTCTTTTCACCCTATTCCTGTTCGCACAGTAAATAGCCCAGTTGCATGGGGTCTTATATCGGAGGTAATGATTATACGATAAATCCCTCAAAGTGATACGAAATTTCTCTGTCATTAAACCAATTATTACTATCCAAACCAACCCTACGATGAACTATTGGTACCAAGGAATGTAAGGTCTCAATATTCGACATGAGAATTTCAAGTTGTAGATTTACATCATAAGTCAAGTACATTGTACTGAAATCACAATCAAGGACAGCTGCTTGTAAATCCTCGATTATCAATGATTTATAATCCGGATACGATATAAAATGCTCTACAGACGGATTCTGAAAGTCAACAGCTATAAAAATGAGGGAATGCCGAGACACACCAGGACATTGCATTTGACCAGATGTGCCCAAGGAAAATGTGTTACTTATAAGAAAATAATCAATTAGAGATGTTCTATCCCAACATACATGGTAATGCGTCGGTATACAATTGTGATGGTAAGCTAAATCCAATCGCTTACACACAGAACGTACTAAAACGGAATCAATTGGACAAAATATATTGGCATTAAAATCGCCCATAATAACAACATTAGAATACCTAACAATTAAATCCCCTACAGCTTCCTCAAAAGCACTTAAGTCCCCATCAGGCAAATAGCAAACGCCAATCAACAACTTAATATCTCGTACAGCAATCTCTACGAGCAAAGCTTCGCAAGCATCATTGACATCAGACATAAATACTGTTTTGTACTTTATACTGTCTGATAAAAATAACGCCACACCTCCACCTCTTCTCTCTCCAGGCCTATCATTCCTACATATATTGTAGCCAGGCATTTTAATTACCTGAGACAATACACAAGGCTTAAGCCAAGTTTCGCTAAATCCAACAATATCTAAATGATTGCCTTCCAAGATATGTCTTATCTCATCAATTTTAACATCAGTCGTAGACGCACAAAAACTTGTTATATTCCAATGTCCGATTTTCAGAAAATGTTGAAAGTTGTTTAAACTGTTGCTTAAGACAGAGTTATCACTGCAAATAGGACCTAAATTAATAGCATTCATTATGATTTTCTTCAGATCAAAGAAATAAAGAAAACAATTCCAAAAATTTAAAACTTAAAATAATAAAAAAAAAGAAGCAAAATTGACACTTAGCAAAAAAATAATAGATTTAGTTTCTCATAAAGTTATTAAGAAAATTTAAAGGAATGTTTAAAATAAATAATTAATAACTCCTAAAGTAAAGTAATAAATTACCAAATTTAAATCATAATTAAACTCAAATTTCTCAAACAAAGAAAATAAATACTATATAAACTGGCAAATAAGTGGCATAAACAAAGCAAATTAAATGTAAGATTTCTCATACAAAATTAATGAATAAAAAATACTACATTTCCAACAAATCAGATAATTTGTAAACAGATGCAATTTTCTGATTTATATTTAACATCAAAAAACTACATAGGAACCGTACACTCAAAAAATTTTGTTGGCAGAATCTATACAAAATTAAAGTCCAAATAAAGGTATATGCAGTTAAAAAGGCAACAAATGTATTTGCTTTAAAATAACTAAAAACGTTTTTATTTCTAACTGCTTAAGAACAACCAACAAAGGCACTAAAAATAACTAACAATGTCGTAAAGTCAACTGACGAATTTTTACTACAAAAAAAAAAATTTTTTCAAAACAACTGACAAAATGGATAAAAACTACTGTTTTTTACAGTTAATTTTCCTTTTGGTATCAGCAAAAATAACTGTTCACTATAAAAGAGCTGTTCTGATAGTTGTTCATTATTAAAAATAAATGCTATAAACTGTTACGAAATTATAGTACCCTTCGTTAGTTCTCTTATTAAATAACTATCATTACAGTTTTAAAAACTGTAATTACAGTTAAAAACAACAACTACTGATTACTACATAAACAACTGTCATGTGGCAACTGTCAAACATTTTTGAGTGTATGTTCAAGCTGTGATTTACATAATTACATATCTACTCTCTTATCCAAAGTAAAACCTTAAATTTAGAGAATACCAATCTTTAATTACCAATTTTAATTAGCATTCATTTCAATAAAAACAATTTACACAATGCCCAGGCTTAAATACTACTACACTTTAGTGTGTATTTGATATATAATTCTATATATTATATATTTGAAAAAATTATGTTGTATAAATATAATTTCAGTTTGGCAATCAAAAATAAGTTTGAAAATAGGCTAAACTAATTTTTAAAATTCAATACTAATTGTTTAACTGGGTAGAAAAGATCTCCTCAGGCTGTTTTAAACTACAAGATTCTCGGAAAGATTTTGCAACCTTGTCTATATGTTTTGCACGTGTACTGAAGTAAAATCGTACCGAAAATCTTATAGTGTAAACCAGCCTTATACAACATTTCAACATCATTATTTCAGTTCCAAATACCTCCAATAAACTAGGGATTAAAGTTAAAAAATAGTAATTTTTTCGTATTTTAAATTAACATAAGTATTTTGAGTTTCTTTTACTTCAAATAATTTCATTTAAAGTTCAATTGCTATTCCTTTATTTTAAATATATTTTTTAAATATTAATTTTTAAAATAATAAATACATCAGATGCTTTTTCAAATTATTTTGAATTTTTTATATGCTAATTTGCAACTAAATATGAAAATTAAATAATTTCTTTTTAAGGAGTTGTGGCATAAAAAATTTCTATTCAAGAAAACTAATTAAAGTTATGAAACTATTTAATATTTTACTGTCTAGTTTTATAAAACAATTTAGGCGAATTTGCCTAAAAATTTCTGTGAAAAATGCTCACTTTTAAACTTTTTTATAAAACTAATTCTAGACGGATACTTCTGAAAACCTGCATAGAAAAAAACAAAATATCTAGAAATAGAAATTTTTGGATTTAATGTATAAGAAATATTTAAGCAAAAAATTGATTTTAGTTCTGACTATAAAACTGGTCCGACACAAGTTTGCACCCCAATATATCCTGAAAAAAGGGATCAAAATAATATAACCGTGTCTTTCACTTTTCTATATCAATTCGTTTAACAGCTTAAACCGCGAAATTAATATTTAGTTAATATATTACTAAGAGTTTTTTTTAATTAGGACGGCCTTCCATATAAATATATTACATAAATACTAATTCACGATTTAAATTGTTAAACGAATTGACCTGGAAAAAGTGGAAGACATGGATATTTAGCCCTCCTTTCAGAACATTTTCTCATGGATACAACCAAAAGATGAACTTTGTCGAACGGTGTTTAACCAAAAAGTAGTTTTTCAAGTACAATATATGTCGAATTTATATATTTTCTAACGAGCGGGAATTCCCGGGATTCCGAAAAAAATCCCGATGTCCCGGGAAATGAAAAAGTTCGGGAAAAGAAAAACCCTAATTACCATGTGTGGTAGTAGATTAAAGGCTTAAAACGAGAATTTGTAGAATAATATTGCAAGTGTATGGCCAGCTTTAGTAGTCTTGTTCGCGTGAATGGTTGTGGTGAACGGCTATCCCATTACAAAAGTTCTTTATTCTTTTAAGCGGAGAATACATAAAGGAACATTGAGTAGGGAACAAAAAATATCAAACAATTTTGATAACACGAATTGCACGAATGTCAACACGACACATTATGTCTGTTCCCGTACTTTACCGAAGTTACACAAACTAGCCCAAAGGCGTTCCCGTACACTCAGAAAAGTTCTGCAGTTACTACATGACAGTTATTTGTGTAGTAATGCGGTTGTAGTTATTTTAACTACAATTGTAATTAATTTACTTAGAGCAAAATATTTCAATGTTTTTGACAGTTATTTTTTCAAACTAACTACAAAAACTACCACATTTTATTAACATTTATTTTATACATTTATTTTGAATTTTTTTTACAAATACTTATATTTTCAAGTGTGTGTGCACACACACGAAGCAATCAGGAGCATGTGTATGACGCGCTTGTTTAGTGAAAGAATATGAGTAGAACATGTTTTCTCTTGTCTTAGTCATAAAACAACGCCAAAGAGTGAGGACGCGTAATACGGAAAAGTTTATATATTTTTTATTAAGTTATTAAAACAATAAGGTAAGTTTTATAATATAAATTTATTTACGGGATTATTAAAAATTATTGTATTTATTTTTTTTAGTTCTTTTATATTCTCATCTCTTTCTACCTGGAGAAAAAAAGGAAGCCAAACAACGCCATATTTCATCCCTCACAGACGGACATCTACAACAATATCTTACTAGTGAAAAATAAAAGTGACATTAGTGTAAATTTTGATTTCTCAATTTTAAATAGAATAAAATTAAGTTAGGAGTGTTTACATAAATTTTGTTTTTTATTAAATTAATAATTTTTAAAATAATTTTTATTTATGTTTTTTAACTACATTTTGGAGTTGTTTGTACAGTTTTACTATAATTTGCATGTATGTTGTTTTAATTGCATTTGTAGTTGTTTTTACTACATTTGTCAGTTGATTTTTTACAGTTAAAAATAACTTCATATTGCAGTTAATTTAACTGCAAATGTAGTCTAAACCTTTTTAAGTGCAAATGCAGTTATTTTAACTGTCATTTGCAGTTGATTTTACCTACATAATTCCCTGAGTGTACTCGATATTGCGTGTAAATTGTTGTTGTTTGGGCTGTTTTGGGTTCCCGCGGGTATCCGCGGTAACGTACGGGAACGCACATATTATGTCTGTTCCCGTACTTTACCGAAGTTACACAAACTAGCCCAAAGGCGTTCCCGTACTCAAAATTGCGTGTAAATTGTTGTTGTTTGGGCTGTTTTGGGTTCCCGCGGGTACCCGCGGTAACGTACGGGAACGCACATATTACATACACAAATGAAAATTCGTAAAAAGACATTTTGTCACGAATGTTCCTTCGTGTATTCTCCGCTTTACACTCGTTTTGGCTAAGGACATTTTTAAGGATTTAGGTGTGCGTGCCGTTTTAGATATATAAAATAATCTTTATATAAAATATTCTATTCCAAAAAAGGTTTTACACATTCAAATTGTGATAGCATTAAATGAGAAGTACGTTTGTCAACTTCGTCTCCATAATATTCAACGACTTTGGCAAACTCATCTTTGTATTTATGTACATTTCTTACGTGTTTGTGACAGCTGCAAAATTAAAATTAATAAAAATTAATAAATAATTGTTTATATTGTCAGTTAAAATGCAAAACAACGTAACATCTCTTTTAAGAATTCATTCAGAATGATGGAGAACTCCACTTTGCAGAGTGGAGTGTACTAAAATAGAGATGGCATGAAATAAAAAATATGCAAGTGCGAAAGAGAAAGGAACGAAATCCACTCTGTAGAGTGGAGTACTCCAGCATTGGGAATCTGGCTATAGGTTTAAGCTGGCCGTACATTTGCAATATTATTGTACAATAATATTGCAAGTGTGTGGCCAGCTTTAAACCCGTATGACACTAGCTTTTTCTTAATTTTTTTTTTGTTTTTTTTTAGGTTTTTTACTTGATTTTCTTCTATTCCTTTTTAACTTTTGCGTAAATAACCAAAAACTTCAACAAAAACCCTAATACTGCATTTACACTGAGCAAAAACTATCTTGTTTTTGTACAAAACTAGTTTTTGTTTGTTTTTTATGCATACGTTTTGACAAATAAAAACTAGCAACGGCCAAAAACGAGGTAGTTTTTGCTGAGCAAATAACACTGGAACAAATTCAGGTTAGCAAAAGTTAGGTCGATTCTGAGAGTGAGGGGTGAAAATAGAGGCTAAATTAGAAGACCCGTATCGCGGCGTTTGCTTATGTTAGTTCGAATTTTTTCATATTGTTTATATGGTTTTTTTGCTATAACTCGTCGACTAATTGATATTTTTTAAATCTGTAAAAGCCAAATTATTGTTAGAGACCTGATTTTTAAAAAAAATTGATTTGGTTGATTTTTTTTTGTTTTTTTAATTGTTGTTCAGGTCTCTAGCTATAATTTTGTGGGCGCTGTGGTGTAATGGTTAGCGCGTTGGACTGTTACACGTGAGGTTGCGGGTTCGAGCCCCAACCAAGGCAACATCAATTTATGAAAAATAGTAATATGTATGAGTTTTTTCTATCCCTCATACATATCGCAGCGTCCTCCTTCGGTGTTCCCATAGCACTTAACCCCACCGAAATAAAATAATATAACAGGGCTATGAACTAAAATAAAAAGCTTCAACAAAGTTCGCCAACTCACCGTCAGATGGCGCGCAACAACTGTTCTAAAATTCAAATTCAATATCTCGCGCAATTACAGTGTTGCCATATTTGAAGCCCTTCATCTTTCACCACCTTTCACTTCTTTTCTACCCCCTTTCCAAAGGAAGCAACACGTTAATTAATAGGAAGAATTTCCTGAGTGTTGCTTCTCTTTAAAAAAAAAAAAAAAAAAAAAAAAAAAAAAAACCATATAAACAATATGAAAAAATTCGAACTAACATAAGCAAACGCCGCGATATGGGTCTTCCAATTTAGCCTCTATTTTCACCCCTCACTCTCAGAATCGACCTAACTTTTGCTAACCTGAATTTGTTCCACAGTGTAATAATACTGCATTTTTAAGTGTAAATCGCATACATAAAAAAAATCTAAAACTTGTTTTGTACGAAAACTAGGTAGTTTTTGCTATTATACCTGATCAAAAACTACCTGGTTTTTGGCTCTTGTAGTTTTTACTTCTCAACACGCATACAAAAAAAAACAAGCAAAAACTAGTCTTGTACAAAAACTAGGTGGTTTTTGCTCAATATAAATGTAGTGTAAATGTATAAAAAGTACTGTTTCCAATTATTCGACGTAGGCGGTTAACCGGTTAGAGCATTATTCGAAAAATCACTAGAATTGATTAACCGGTTATTCGGGTCGGTTATTCGAGAAAATTGGCGATTAATCGATTAATCGTTTAATGCATATTAATTACAATATTAATTGCAGCTGGTCTATATGACGCGTTTGAAAAAATTTATTTCCTTAATATTTTTATAAATAAAAATACAAAAAGCTGCCTCTTTTTGTTATATATCAACGTGACATATTAACTCGATGTATTTAAAAAAGTTTTCATAGTCTACACACAGAAAAAAACAGGGGGAATATTACCTAAGAGCTATGTAATTATACAACTACATAATTTTCAAGTTAGTTTTACAAAGTTCTAATAAAATATCCACATTTTTTTGTAAAATATATACAATACTTGCAAAATATATACATGTGTAGTGGAAAATATCCGAAAATTTATATATATTTTGCTAGAAATTTGTAAAACTTACTTCGAACTTATGTAGTTGTATAATTACATAGCACTTAGATAAAGTTCCACCTGTTTTTTTTCTGCGTGTAGGCTGAAAAGTTGAAATTTTTTAAATTGAAATATTTCTTATACGATACTAGTAGAAAAAGTTGTGTAAAAATGCTGCTAAAGCTACTTAAAATTACATTTTTTTTTGTCAAATATTAGTAGGTTAAGGAAAGCAAACCTAAAACTATAGGGTCCGCCATCTAACGTTTTTTTTTTCAACTAGTGCTTATTTCGTGAATGGTAACACTTAGCTCATGTCTGATTTGACAGATAATTAGTTTTATCCTTCCGCTGAACGAATATGGTTGTGTATACGCTTGAACAACGCTGGGAAATATTGCGACATTACTTTGAAAATCATGGTAATGTTGCAGAATGTGTGCGAAGTCAATGGCGATCGTTATCGGGCCATGTTGAACGAATTTTTGTTCACAAAAATTGAAGAGGAGGATATTGGCAACATTTGGTTTCAACAGGACGGCGCTACGTGCCACACAGCCGAAGCTACACTCGATGTTTTGCGCCCTGTTTTTGAAAATAGTATTATCAGCCGCAGAGCTGATGTCGTTTGGCCACCTCGGAGCTGCGATTTGACACCGTTGGACTATTATTTGTGGGGTGCCGTCAAAGATAAGTGTTACGCCGACAAGCCAGAGACAATTGACGCTTTAAAGGACAATATTCGTGAAGCCATTGGTGAAATACAGCTGCACACAATCGATAATGTGCTTAAAAATTGGGCCGATCGTGTAGGCTACTGCATGGCCAGCCGAGGCAGCCATATGAATGAAATTATTTTTCATTATTAACCGGAAGGATTGTACTTTCAAATAATTAATAATAAAAATTTTGAGAAAATATTCAGTAGTTTTTTTTTATAGCATTTTCAAAAAAAAAAGTTATTTGGCGGACCCTATATTACAAATGAAAACTTAATGTAGATTTTTTATTTCTTTACAAAAACTTTAAAAATCTGAAAAACTTTAGATAAAAAAGGTTTGTAAGAATACATTTCTAGTAAAACTAGCAATAGAGAAAAAGTATTGATAAAGTTGTCAAAATATTCAAAAGTAAACGAACAAAAAAATTGTAAAAATAGTAAACAAACAAAAAAAAATTTACGAAAATCGCAAAAAAACGTTGCTCGTTCACTCGATTTTTAAAGATTTTGATGGTATTTTCGTTAGTATTTGTTTTTCCGAGCTTTTCTTGCAATTTTTAAGCTAAAAATTATAAAATTTTGGGAAAACAAAGGAAAAATTCCATATAAAAAAAGGTAACCGGTTAATCGACCTATTTTAACCGATTATTCGGGTCGAATAATTATTTGAGTTTTAAATTATTTGTTTCGACATTAACCGAAATAGAGGCGATTAATCGAAGAATCGGTTAATCGATTAACCGAATTGGAAACACTAATAAAAAGTCAAGAAAAATTAAGGAAAAAACCTAGTGTAAGATAGGCTTTGCCGGAGAAGCAAATTACGTGTAAAATTAAAATTATTTTAAATAAAAAACAATTTTTTATATTTTGGCTTAAAACACAACAGGAGATCTATTCCCGATGGAAAAAATTGTTTTTGGAATAATTTTTCAAGTTATGTCTGTGACGCTATTTTGAACTTGTGTTTTCTGAAACAAAATGACGTATCATCAATGAAAAAAACATTTATTTTTTTATGATAAAATTTTAATTCTTCCCAGTATGTGCGAAATATATATACAAAGTAACGGTAAAATTGCTTGCGTCTAAAGTAAAGTAAAGGTATGTATTGGAAAATTTTATATAAAAAAAAAAAATGTAACTTGAACAATTTTTAACCGATTCTAACAAACAAGAACTTGTTTTACTGACTAATAAACGTACTTTCCAATAAAAATAAGAAAAAATAGGTTTTTAAATAAAGTATTAGAAAATAAAGGCGCCAAAGTTGAAAAAATTAAAAAAAAAACTTAAAATTTTAAATGTTTTGGATATTTTCACATCGGTTTGTTAAAAGTATAAACATACCCAGCCAGAAAAATACAAATGGGAAAGCGATGGCAAAGCACTTTAACAGGTGGTATAAGTACTGGTAAAAAGTGCTTTCCCATTCCCAAAATGATAACATCATTAGACAAGGACCGGCTGTTCAAAAAGCGCCGGAAAAGCACTGGAGAAACAAAATTTTTTAACGTTGGCAAAACCAATAAATAAGTTGTCTGGAAATATATTTTCCAAAATAAAATTTAAAAAAAGTTCATATGTATTTTTTTTTTGTCCTGCCGTGATTTGAACCCAAGCCGTCAGATTGGCAGACGATTGCTCTACCCTCTGAGCTAACGAGACATATGTATAATATTTGATTGTTAAACACATAAATGAGTGATAATAGCTGGACAACTACTGGCTGTGCTAAAATGCTAGCACTGGCAAACAGTTTTTTGGAACTAATATGCCAGCGTTGGGAGAGCAAGAAAAAAGTTGGTCTTATTAGTGCTTTCCACAAACAAAAAAATTGATTTTATAGAACAAAAAAATGGTTGTTTTTTTTATAAACCACCGAAATTTTTTTAAAACAAATACTGGAAAAACCCTTTTTGCAAACGCTGGCAAAGCGTCCCAAATAAGTGTTATCCCAGTCATTTATTTTCAACACCGTGGTTACCCAGTGGTATGCCAGTGCTTGATTTATTGTACCTCTGGCGATTTCTGATTGGGTATATATATTAGGGTGTCCCTTAAAAATAGATTTGTCATTACACACCCCAGTTTTATTGGAAATGGTCCCAAATGGAAGAAATGGATTTTTTTGGAAAACGTTAACCCGTGCCGAAAGTTGGACGAAAATGGCCTATTTTGGAAAAAAGTGTATTATAATTAAAAATTCCTAAAATTCGAAATTTAGAAAAAAAATTATTTTTTATTTCATATATTCATTTAATATAGTCAAAATGATTCAGATATGTAATTTTAACTTAATCGGATATCATTAACCCACTTTAGCCTGGAATCCAAAATGACCCACGAACTTGATAAAAACGCAAAAACGTGTTTTTTTTAAATTAATTTAAAAGATTTTTTAAAATGCCTAATTTGAAGATCTCGATTGATATTTGTACCATATAATAGTTGATATTAAAGAAAAAAAAATCGAAAAAATGATAATACGAGTTTGTGTTTGGACCGACTGCTTTCTAGGACATTTTACAAAAATTGCTTATTTTGTCAAAAATTTAACAAAATTTTGATGTTTTCATCAAACTTTACATAGTTTTCGCATATATATACATTTGTTTAAAAAATCTTTAACCCTTAGTGGCCTGGGGTCAGAAAAGACTCATGAAACTTAATATTAATTGTGGCTACGAGATTGTAAAGCCATTAAATTGAAAAAAAATTTCAACTAGATAAAAATAATTAGTTTAAATAACGTGATCCATATGGGGTTAGCTTTTATACTTTTGGCCAAAAATGCCCCACCAGGAAATTTACAGAACAACAGCTTTCATAATTTTCTGAAAAGTATCACTTTGAATGAATAAAAAAATGTTTTTCCACTTGATAAAAATTATTATTTTGAGTAACTTGATCCATATAGGGTTAATGTTCTCACTTTTCACAAAAAAAAGACCCACTAGGAAGTTTAGAGAATAACATTTATCAGATTTTTATTAAATTAGGATATGCGAAAGAGGGTACAAAACTAACGAACAAGCGCAATTCTCTATAGTCCCAATCTTATTTTTAAGGGTTAAAAAGGTGGGGTCAAAAGTGTCCGTATGTTAATAGCAATTTTAGTTTTGAAATCGTGTTAGATTCTAATTAAAAGCTTTTGTTTATTATGCATTTATTGCTTTCTATTTAGAAAGACTTTGTTCTGAAAATTTCCAAGTGGGCTTTTTTTTGCCGAAAAGTGAAAACATTAACCCTATATAAATCAAGTTACACAAAATAATAATTTTTATCAAGTGGAAGAAAGATTTTTTTCGATCCATTTGAAGTGATATTTTTCCGAAAATTATGTTATTCTGTAAATTTCCTAGTGGGTATTTTTTGTGAAAATTGAGAACACTAACCCTATATGGATCAAGTTACTCAAAATAATAATTTTTATCAAGTGGAAAAACATTTTTTTTCGTTCAAAGTGATATTTTTCCGAAAATTATGAAAGGTGTTATTCTGTAAATTTCCTAGTGGGGCGTTTTTGGTCAAAAGTATAAAAATTAACCCCATATGGATCACGTTATATAAAATAATTAATTTTATCCAGTTGAAATTTTTTTTATCAATTTAATGGCTTTACAATCTAGTAGTCAGTTTAGTACCCAGCAAAATCGTTCATTACCAAATAAGTGGTTATATAATAGAAACTCATAGCTCCGCACAATTTATTTTTTGGCGTCTAAACTCATTATTTTTGTTTGGAGTGGTCGTTTTTATAAGTAGTCATGCTTACCCGCTAGCTTACGAAAAAATGAGAAGTAAATAGTTATGAAATTCTGAATAATAAGTTGTTACAAACATGCTTACAAAAAGTTGAATTATAAGTGGTTATCCGACTGGTTACTTGATTCTTAAAAATAAGGAGTTACACAAATACTTCAGGAAATGCATTCAGAGAAACTAAAGTTTTTGCTAGTGTGTATTTTAGAACTCGTCATAAAAATGTTAACACAAAACATATTTACAAGTAATAAATATAAATGTATATTATTTAACTTTGTAGTCATTATTTTATATTTAAAACAATGACTACAATAGGTCGTTATTAGGAAGTCATTATTTTATATTACAAAATAATGCAAAAGGTAATGATTATCATTATTGGTAATGCAGACAGCAATGAGGTGTCATTACCAATATTTTGCTGGGTATATTCATTATATACTTTTCCGAAAACTACCCGGCGAAAAATGTTCATATACGCTCAAACATGTTCATATATGGTTTATGTATGGACACATATGAACAAATATGGATTTTTTATGAACATATATGGATTTTATATGAACATATATGGAAGTATATGTGATTCCATATATGGAAAAAGATTTCATACACAGACATATGGAGGCATCTGCTATTTGAAATATGGAAAAGGCACTCATATATGGACAAATATGAAAGTATATGTTATTCAATTTATGCAAAAGGGACTTGTATATGAACATATTTCGAAGAATACATTTTTCCATATATGTAAAAGGAACTCATATTTGGATAAATATGGAATTATATTTAATGCCATGAATAAAAAAAGGAACATATGTAGCGCCTAATTTGAATGCCATACATAAATTTATATCTATCGTACAACCTTATAATAAAGGACAGCAACGTTCGCATGTATTCGCATATATTTAATAAATGTATATGTTCATATATGTCCATATATGAAAATATACTTAGGTGTTACCTCATTTTTCGGATCCATACATATATGGTTGAACCATAAATGTTCATATATGGACATTTTTCACCGGGTATGTAAAGTTTGATGAAAACATTCAAATTTTGTTAAATTTTTTACAATATAAGCAATTTTTGTAAAATGTCCTAGAAAGCAGTCACTCCAAACTAGGGATGCCGATCCGAAATCCCGATCCCGAAATCCCGATCCCGAAAATCCCGGGATTTTCGGGATTTAGAAATCCCGAAATCCCGGGATTGGACTTGAAAAATCCCGGGATTTCCGATTTCATTATTTGGCATATTTTACCTCTTTTTGTATTTGTTTTTATTGTTATATTCGACCAAAATCACATAAATCTAATATCTTATTAAATGTTATTAAAAAACTAATTTTTCCTATTCATACACTTATAAAAAAAAATTAGTACAAAAGTCAAACGCTAAACGCGTTCTGATTAAATTGAACTAATTTTTCTGTTATTTTCTCTAAAAAAGTCCGTAGAAATAGGTCAAAATTCTGCTAAAATAACAGGAAATAGTACATGTATTTGCGCCAGAACAATTTTGACCTATGCATTTGTACGTAATTATTTTATGAGTGTAAGTAATAGATTCAAATAGATTACAGATTGAATAAATCTGAATAAAAACCTTAATAATTTAAAAACTTTTATTCAGCTGTGAAACTTTTAAAAATCATAATTCAGCTTTATTTATTCTATAAACGGATATGTTTTTATTTATTTTATTGATGATTTGCTAAAATCATAACTTCATTCAAAATAATTTTGCCGACTAAAAACAGCAAGTTTTTGTTAAATTATAAAAATCTCACAAACTGCCTTTCAAACAGCAGAGGTATGTGTTTAATATAGTATGTAATGTTAGTTGATTTAAAAAAACTAATAGTCACTAAATATTTCTGATGATTTCGGCAGAGTAGTTTGTATTTGCATTCAATAAATTTTTTACAAATATAACTAAAAATTTGTAGATAAGCAGTGTTTCGGCTAGTTAAAAAGTTTCTTCAGAAGTAAATTGTAATTTGAAATTTACTTAAATTTAACTCATAATTATATTACTTATATGTCGGAAATTTAACAATTGTTTAGCAAACAAGTTCTGCTGATTTCAGTAGATTTAATCGCGGAACCTTTTTTACTAATTTTAAGTAGCTTTCTCTGCTATATTTACATACTTATTTCTATGAATGGAGTTTCTGTTTAAAGCCAGATTCACAATGCTGTAGTACTCCATATTTTTTGTATCATGCTATCTCTATTTTATATACTCCACTATGCAGCGAGGAGTACTCCAGCATTGTGAATCCGGCTTAAATTGTTTATTTCTTCATACTACAAAAAATAATGAGTAGATTTATAATGAATTATTTTAATTTGTAGGATTTATTTGAGCTATTTGGTTTTAAAATTAAAAATATGATGAAACAAGAAAATCCCGAAACCCCGAAAAATCCCGAAATCCCGAAAAATCCCGGGATCCCGATAAATCCCGGGATCCCGAAAAATCCCGGGATCCCGGGATTTCAATTTTCAAAATCCCGAATCCCGGGATTTGTAAAAACCAGTCCCGTTCGGCATCCCTACTCCAAACACAAACTCGAATTCTCATTTTTGCAATTTATTTTTTTCTTTAATACCAACGATTATGTGGTACAAATAGCAATCGACATCTCTAAATTAGGCATTTTAAAAACTCTTTAAAATTAATTTAAAAAAACACGTTTTTGCATTTTTATCAAATTCGTGGGTCATTTTGGGTTCCAGGCTAAAGTGTGTTAATCAGTGTGTTCCCGTACGTTCCCAATGTTACCGAAATTTACCCAAAAGCGTTCCCGTACTCGAGAATTGGGTAAATGAGAGCGCTAATGAGAGTGTATTAGTGCTTCTCTTTTTACCAAAATTTACCCAGACTTTTTCTTCGGGTAAACTTTGGTAAAACAGCTGATACAAATATAAACAAAAAACAATTGTGAAATTAAATTAAAAATTGTAATTAAATAAAGAAATAAGCAAAAGAAACTTGGTTTTTTGTTAAAATTAATTGAATAAAATCAAAAACAACTTTTAAATGCGAATAAATATGTCTATTTGTGCCGATTTGCAAACTGAAATTATACGTATTTTCACATCAGTGATGGGATTTTTGGCACAATCTAAGATTGATTGGTACAATGGCACAACCGATACTATTTTGGCACATTTTGGTTATCTACAAAATTTAATAGAAAATTAATTTAAAAAATAACAATTCTTTAATTTTTAGTTTCTAAGCATTTATTGGTATTGAAATACCTTTTCGAATAAAGCAAAACTTAAAAATGGCATCGAAGATATTACCGAATAAAGCACCGTAAGTTGTTTTTCATGTGAAAAAATTTCTCTCAGACTTTAAATGCTTTAAATTGCAATTTAAGTTAAAAAAATTAACAATATTTTAATTTTATAACAAAGCCACAATCACAATTAACACAAAATGTCACTTTTTCACCAGAAAAATAATAGTCTTGTACATTAAATTTGCGTGAAAACTAAGTTTGCACAATTTTCACGTGAAACTCATTATCTTGAAAAATATTTTTTTTTATATGGAGTAGAACAGTTTTTTTAAGTGAAAACTGAACAACTTACGGTGCTTAATCCATAGAATTTTAAAAATTCAAATGCTATAAATTTATCTCAGAGCTTCGAAAGAATTAATTTAAGTTTAATTCATAAAAAAATTAATTCAGTTTTAGAAAATGTTTATATGTATACCATTCCGTGCAACCATTCCTAAAGAATTCATTCATTGGCTGCATTCCCAAATCTCTAATAAGTATCGGATGAATTTAATTTATCATTCACCTTTTAATTGAAAGAAAATTTTAATTCATTCAAATATAATTAATTCCATAAGAATTCAAAATAATTCCATAAGAATGCATTTACAAAATGAAAGTTGAAAACACGGTTTCTAAGTGAAAATTGAGTTTTGGCACAATAAAGGCCCATTTGGCACACTTTAGTCACACACTTGGCACAAAACAAAATTTTTCGAGTCCCATCACTGTTTAACATTATTCTTTGAAATAAGTTTTTGGGCTAGAAAAGTGGTTTTTTGCGTTCCTGTACTATTGGGTAATTTTGTCATTTTGTGAGAGGATTTTGTGCTTACTCTCATTTTACCGAACTTTACCCAAAAAGTAAAGAAACACACCTAATGATATCCGATGAAGTTAAAATTTCATATGTGAATCATTTTGACTATATTAAATGAATAAATGAAATAAAAAATGATTTTTTTCTAAATTTCGAATTTTGTCAATTTTTAATTATAATAGACTTTTTTCCAAAATGGGCCATTTTCGTCCAACTTTCGGCACAGCTTAACGTTTTCCAAAAAAAAAATCCATTTCTTCCATTTGTGACCATTTCCAATAATACTGGGGGTGTAATGAACGAAAATCGAATCGATTTTTGGAAAGGTTAACTATTCATCTTTCTAAAACAGTTTAAAAATTGAAAATCGTTTCAAAAGTGATTTAGTTAAAAATATTTTAGTCCGTGAAGTGTTAAAAAAACGTTTTTGCCGATAACTTCAGATTTTGAGAAAATTCTGAAAATTGAAAAGTGATTTACTTAACCAGACCTACAATTTACAGTAGGTCATTTTACAAGTACATTTTCCCTGTAGCACCGTGTATTCAATCAAAAGTTCGATATTGTTTTTTTTGTTTGATGATACCTTATTTTGCATTAGATGTAATATACATACGATCGTTTGCTAGCAAAGTGCTTATCACAAAGAGTACATTTCATTTGCGTTTTATTTGAGTGATGAAGTGAATGATGATATTTCCATTGATGCGATAGAATACTTTTACCACAATCTTTACATTCCACAAAATATTTGTTCTGAAATTAGAGCATATGTACATTATGATACTTTTAAATAAATTGGAACAAATAAAGCGTACCGAAATGGTTAAAAATTAGTAAAAGTTTGAGCATCGACTAAAGTGGCCACGCAATTTTGTTTTTTTTATTTTGTCGGTCGCACCCCTTTCAAGTGTGCGTGTCGCAATAAGAATTTACGGCCTTCGGCTGGGCTTAAGGGTTTTCTACTCTGAGATATGCCTGAAGCCGGCTTCGCCGAGTAAAGCTTTTTTGCTTAGCCTTCGGCCGGGCTTAGAGGTTTTCAACTCTGGGGTATGTCCAACACCGGCTTCGCTAAGTAAAATTCTTCAAATTTCATTGCCCACATTAAAGAGAACGTGGCCGAAAAGAAATTTTTGCTCCAATCGACTCAGCTTGGGTATTTTAGTCGATGGACAAATTTTTTTTTTATCAATTTCTGAGTCATGTCGTTATACTTTATTTAAGCCAATAAATTTTCAGATGCGTACTATTTTAAAATTTGTGTTCTGAATATTTGCAGAATGTGCGCTTGCTTTATGTTTCTCTAAATCAACTTGACGACAAAATTCCTTAGAACATATTGGACATGGTACTAGTTGTCCCAAATGTATGCGTCGATGGACATTAAGTGCTCCACGGTTAAAGTAAGACTTCTCACAAAACTCACATTTATGTCGCTTTTCACGATTTTCTTGGTGGATAAGCATGTGATTATATAAAGCTGTTTTATTAAACAACTTCAAACCACATTTTGCACAAGTTTCTGAACGTTCTCTATGTTTTTTGTGTGTTTGCTCATGTTTTTTCATATGCTGTTCAACTATTAATTTTGCTATAAAAAAAATTCATTAATGATTATTTAGTTGCCAAAGTCTCAAATAGTTTAAACTTACGACAATATGCGCACATGATCCTTCTGTTTTTAAATAGCACAGGTTTGTCCACTAATAATGAGTGTGGAACATCGATAATCTCTTCTCCGGGAGGGGGAATATCGATAATTACTTCTACATCTTCTGGAAAATTATGGTTCTCTAATTTGATTTTATCTTTTGGGAGTTTGTTAACACCACTGCTCTTTAAGTCCTTCGAGATATCCCGCGGGGTCTCTAATTCAGTTTTTTTTTCTTCTATTTCTTTTATTAAATCTTTAGGAATTTCTAAAGATGCCTCAATGAAAGATAATTGCAACAAATCTTTTTTATAGTTATCATTTTTAAACGATTCTGTTGATTTTTCAAAAATAACTGTTTCAAATTGTCCCGCTTCGTCGATTAGGTTTTTTATATCAATTTTAATTTCAATTTCACTTGTTTGGCAAAGCGTCACAAATGTTTGTTGTAGAATATTATGAGAGTCCAGTGCCTTCTGAATTAGTAAATGAAATCTTTTTAAATCGTAAGAACATGTTTTACATAACATTTGGGAATAATCATGTGCAACTGCAAAAACAATCATAGAGATGATTATTAGAACCTCGGCAAAATGAAATTAAAAAAATTGGATAATTTGTTGTGTCCATAAATTGTTTGAACCTTTTTGTCAGAGTAATTACCGTTATCATCTAATTGAGTATATTTGTAATAACAATATTTGTAGGTGGTACCAGAGGAACCGTGTATTTCTTCATTCCAATCCAGTAACGCTGGTTGTTCCAAACATATACGACAGTTAGTTTGACGATCTTCCAAGGTATCCATTGGTTAAAATATGAAATTGAAATATTTACATAAACAAACTGTTATGTACTATAAAACGCGTTAAAAGCGCACTCAGATAAGAGGAGTCATCGAATATTAACAACTAACGGTGGGTCTCATACTTCAGGTTTAAACTTTAGTTAATAGTTAACCCAAAAAAATTGGTGTTGTTTTGTGTAAATTTTTTTGACATTTTTCTTTTGTTTATAGTTAAGTTAAAGTTAAACCTGCAGTATGAGACCCACCGTAATTTGAGACTCTTACGGTGGGTCTCATACTGCAGGTTTAAACATTAGTTAATAGTTAACCCAAAAATTTGTTGTTGCTTTGTGTACATTTTTTGACATTTTCTTTTGTTTATAGTTAAGTTAAAGTTAAACCTATAGTATGAGACCCACCGCTAAAGTTTTGTTAACAATTTTTTTTCGAGTTTTGAGTACAGTTATATGGCCCTGTAATTAAAACAGATATTGCCAGGGTATTCCATAATGCGTTTTAAAGCAGGGAAGACACGATACAACTAGTTGTACAACTTGTTGTCGGAGCGAAAAATAATTTTGAAATACACGGTCAGACAAGTTCTACAACATGCCATTTGAAAAAGTATTTTGAAGGAGACGCATGTGTTTTGGAGCGGAATAAAATAAAAAACGTGATGTCAACTTTTAAAAAACGTTATGAATAAGCAGACCACATAAAATCGCTAAAAAGGAGTAAATAGAAATTGTGCAATTAAATATATTTTTTAACCCATTTGTGCCATCGGGCAACCAAAATGTGTAAAATCGAACTTTATTTTGTATTTTAGTACCAAATTTAAAAAAAATTTTGTGTACAAATTTTAAATAATTAAATTTTTGTAAAAATTCCTCACGTAGCAATTTAAAAATTTATTAAACAGTCTTATTTTTTTTTAACTATCAATTTATAAAAATGTTGTATATTTCTTAAAAACCCGCTAACACAAATAGTGCACTTTTCAGATAGACAAAAATCGCTGTATTGGCAACACTATTGTGTCTGACGGACTTATCAATACACCACCGGACATGTCTGCGGACTAACAGAAAAATCAAAAATTTTTGATTTTTGTTCGACATGTCCGTACGACCATACGACAGCCCAAGACACGATGAAAATTGTGCTTACGACCAACAAGTTGTACAACTAGCTGAAGTTAACCTGGCAATATGTTTTAACAGCTGGTTTTCGAGTTTTAAACACAGTTAAATGTACCACAGCTGTTAAAACATATTGCCAGGTTAACTTCAGCAGGGAAGACACGATATAACTAGTTGTACAACTTGTTGGTCATAAGCACAATTTTCATCGTGTCTTGGGCTGTCGGATGGTCGTACGGACATGTCGAACAAAAATCAAAAATTTTAGATTTTTCTTTTGGTCCCCAGACATGTCCGCTGGTGATAAGTCCATCCGTCAGACAAACTCTCAAAATGCTGTCAATTTCTCATTTGCAATAGTGTTGCCAATATAGCGATTTTTGTCCATCTGAAAAACGCACTATTTACTGTTTTTAAGAAATATACAATATTTTTATAAATTGATAGTTAAAAAAAAAAAAAATGCCCAGCAAAAAAATACCTGACCAAGATCCGTAAAATCACCTATATTGTTCGTCACGAATGCGTTCAAATTGAGGTGAAAAAGGCATTTTTTTAACATTGGCTTGTCATAGGAGAGAAGGTGTTGATGCTACTTTAAGTCTGCTTTGCACGTCATAAAAATGAGTGCTTGGATGTTCTTTTTTATATAGGAAAGCAATTAATTTTTTTTACTATCTAAGGAGAGATGAAAAGTAAGTTCTTGGGAATGCATTCAAAAGTCATAAATATCACTTCTTAAATATATATTTGAATGCATTCCCAAGAAGTTACTTTTCATCTCTCCTTAGATAGTAACAAAAATGAATTGCTTTCCTATAAAAAAAAGAACATCCAAGCACTCATTTTTATGACGTGCAAAGCAGACTTAAAGTAGCATAAACACCTTCTCTCCTATGACGAGCCAATGTTAAAAGAATGCGTTTTTCACCTCAATTTGAACGCATTTGGGCCGAACAGTATAGGTGCTTTTACGGATCTTGGTGAGATATTTTTTTCTGGGAAGTAAAAAAAGTTTTTAATTAATGGCATTTTGGAAGTCATTTAAAATACGTTTCTTGGAAGTAAGAAATCAGCATATATAGCTACTTTATATGCAGTGAAAAATGCATTCTTGTAGAATGCATTCGGTTTTTTTTGCTGGGTGTTTAATAAATTCTTTTTTTTTCAATATATTCCGTTGCATTGGCCAGTTCGTCTAACTAATACGCCACCACCAATTCGAACGACCAGTCGTGCTAGAGTACGATGTTGCTTTCCCTTAAGAAATCATTTAATACGATATAATCATCGACTTTTTCACCTTTAAAAAAATCATTCACACATGCATACTTTCGGATTAATGGATATCTCGATCTTACATCATTATATAGGCTGCATTTAAATATAACATGAGTGTCGTCCTCACATTCATCACAGTGTACACAGGTCACAATGAACAACATGCATCCGTGCCAACGTAGCCTTGCCGAAAGAATGACCACTCGTCAGTCTATTAATTGTCTTAATTTCATTGGCCTTCAAGTTTTTACATTTTGTGAACGATGGTTTACTCCTAATCACACTTGGAAAAATTTCGGCATATTGGTTTCCTTTTACCGTGCTTAATTGTTCGTATTCATCTGCCCATTCTTGCCAAAGCTTGTCCTCTATGTTGTTGATTGTATCATCAATAGTGAGCTGAATTGGCAGCTCCATGCCACTGTTCACCGCCCCTTTGGCTGCTAAATGTGCTTCAACGTTACCATCAATTCCCGCATGTCCGGGTATGAAATGTAGGCTAATACTCTCGAATGAAGATTCATTTATCAGTTCATGTATTCTCCTAACTAGGTAGTTATCACTTTTCCTTCTGGATAAAGCCCGATTTGCTATCAGATAAAATTGCCACTTTGCCGAATTTGCTATCATCCCTCGCGAATTTAACCGCTTGTTCAATTGCCACCAGTTCCGCTGACATTGACGAGACATTGCACTCCATTTTGTATTGACCTATTATATCGCTATTTGGGTGTCAAAAGGCCGCCCCCGATGTCGTCGCACCCACTAAACCATCCGTGTAGAAAACATCGTGATCCTTAAGTGCCTCTAGTTTTTCATAATTAATACTGTTAATCATTTCCACGTTTGCCTCCCTTTTCCAGCTCAATAACCAGATTGGACTGAACTGCGTCATCACCGTCCACTCTAACGAACCTGGCAAAAATTTCACAGTATTTGCTATATATCCTGGCATAGATTGTCTTCGGACTGAAATCATTCTCCTCCATAATACTAATAATTGGTAGGTTGAACGCTATGCATTTGGATACCTCTCTGGCAGTTGCCAGTTCGAAACGATATTTCGGGGGAAGTTCTGTTGCCATGTGGTAAAGAATCTGGATCGCAGTGGATCTTATCAGACCGAGTGCACCTCTAAAACGGCATTCACACCTCAATCTTAAACACGTGTTTAGCTAAAACGAGTGCAAAGAATAAGGAACTGTTGTAGTAGAATAAAGAGCTAAAATACGTGTTTTAGCTAAACACGTGTTTAAGAATTAGGTGTGAATGCAGCCTAACACTGGCATTTATACATGTGCTTAGACTCCTGAGTGCTGTTTTCCCAATGTTCGCAAAGGATGAATCCGATTATCAAGTTTTGGCCTTGCAAATGCCCTGAACAGCAAAAGGCCCTTTGAGGGCTATACACAATATGTGCGTTCCCGTACGTTACCGCGGGTACCCGCGGGAATCCAAAACAGCCCAAACAACAACAATTTACACGCAATTTTGAGTACGGGAACGCCTTTGGGCTAGTTTGTGTAACTTCGGTAAAGTACGGGAACAGACATAATGTTTTCAGCCACTAACAATTTTGCGGAAATCACACGTTATATTTACATTAAGTGTGTTTGGGTACCCAAAAATTTGTACAAATTCGTACAAATTTGTACAAGTTTTTACTGGAAGGTGTTTGTTTACACAATTACTCAGTAAGGAGAGAGGAAAAATAGAGAGTAAAGTGACAGTTCAATACCAGAGAACTTACAAGTTTTTACTGGATGAATTTTTGCTAGTAAGAATTTAGGTGTGTTTGGGTACTTTTCCAGTAAAGTCCAGTAAAAATTACTCAGTAACAAATTTACAGAGAGTAAGGCAAAATTTACTCTCAAAAAGAAAAATATCTAAAAATGTACGCAAACAGAAAAATTGTAAGAATTAGTAAAATACTGCTGCCAACTTCTTCCCTAAAAATATCGCTAAATCAAACTAAAAAATCACTAGAAAATATCTAAATTATAAAAAAAATTAAATAGCGATAAATCCCTAAATTGCACGAACATTTTAGGTTCTGTTGAAAAATTTCACAAAAATAGCTATATTTTTCAAACTTTAATCTTAAAAAATTATTGATACATCGCCAAATTTTTCAAACTTTTTTGTTTTCCATAAAAATTTACCGATAAATCGCTGAATAATAATGATTCAAAAATTCTGTCAAGGAAATAAATGTAAAAAAATGCTAAGAAAATGTGAAGACTGTCTTGAAAAGAAAAATCGCTAGTTTTCCCGCTAATAGCTAAATTATATTTTATCCCCCTAAACGAGTTGAAGTATCGCTAGATTTGCCGAGAAAATATCTAAATTGGCAACAGTTATTAAAATTGCTGATTGCGAAATAAACCTATTCAAATTATTGGATTAATAAATAAAACCTAATAAAATTATCACTTACTTACTACTTCCATCGTAAATAAGCTTATATTGAAATATTTTTTATTTTTACAAAAAATTATTGCAAAATTATTTAGACAAATGTTTTGTTTCTTCAATCATATGTTTTAAATCATATGTTTTTTTTCTTACAAATTCTTACTAGCAAAAATTCATCCAGTAAAAACTTGTAAGTTCTCTGGTATTGAACAGTCACTTTACTCTCTATTTTTCCTCTCTCCTTACTGAGTAATTGTGTTAACAAACACCTTCCAGTAAAAACTTGTACAAATTTGTACGAATTTGTACAAATTTTCGGGTACGCAAACACACTTTTTGTAAGAAAAAACATATGGTTGAAAACATATGATTGAAAAAACAAAACATTTGTCTAAATAATTTTGAAATAATTTTTTGTAAAAATAAAAGATATTTAAATATAAGCTTATTTACGATGGAAGGAGTAAGTAAGTGATCATTTTATTAGGTTTTATTTATTAATCCAATAATTTGAATAGGTTTATTTCGCAATCAGCTATTTAATAACTGTTGCCAATTTAGCTATTTTCTCGGCAAATCTAGCGATATTTCAACTCGTTTAGCGGGATAAAATATAATTTAGCTATTAGCGGGAAAACTAGCGATTTTTCTTTTTAAGACAGTCTAGACATTTTCTTAGCATTTTTTTGCGTTTATTTTCATGACAAAATTTTTGAATCATTATTATTCAGCGATTTATCGTTAAATTTTTATGGAAAACAAAAAAGTTCGAAAAGTTGGGCGATGTATCAATAATTTTTTAAGAAAATTTTAAGAAGTTTGAAAAATATAGCTATTTTTGTGAAATTTTTCAACAGGACCTAAAAAGTTCGTGAAATTTAGGGATTTATCGCTTTTTTATTTTTTTTTTTATAATTTAGATATTTTCTAGTGATTTTTTAGCAGTATTTTACTAATTCTTACAATTTATCTGTTTGCGTACATTTTCAGATATTTTTCTTTTTGAGAGTAGATTTTGCCTTACTCTCTGTAAATTTGTTACTGAGTAATTTTTACTGGACTTTACTGGAAAAGTACCCAAACACACCTATTATTAACTACCATTCTCACTTGTTTAGCTGGCGAGTTATACATATCGATAATTCTACCGAGATACTTGATTTCCCTTGTTGGTTCAATATTTACACCATTAACGTTCATATATATGAACAGGTTTTTCCGATCTTTTGAAGTTGATTATATTAGTCTTTACAGGGTTAATTTTCATGTTAAGTTCCTTCGCTTTGTCGACAAAATCGTTCATTTAAAATGAAATTCGTATACACATGGTCATCGCCTATTTTTAAAATGCTACACGGAAAAAAGTGTATAATTACCGAAGTACTTAGCTAAAATACAACTTCAAAAGTACATTTTGTAAGTTAGTAAAAAAATACATGTAGATTTATCAAATTTTGGTTTTTGCCAACTTGCCTTAGTTTTCGATCTATTTCATTTTCACGTACTTCAAAATATGTTAAGTTAGCTAAGATTTTTCTTTTATAAATTGTCTTCGAAAATATTTTATTTCAATTAAAGAATTGTGTAACCCGGTGTCTTCAAATGCAATAAATTATATGATATGAAATGTCAAAACGATTTCAGCGAAACGTGAAAATGATCTGAGAAATATTATAGATTTTTCATCGAAAAACGCTAAATTTTATCAAACATTAATTTGTTTCTACAAATAATAAATAATTTAACTGTTACCCGTTCTTGTTTACAGTGAGGTTACACGATCAAGATTTTGCTTTCAAGTTGATAACACATACTGCTGGTCAAATTCAGTTGAACTTGAAGCTGTGACGTAGGCTGCATGCAACTTGATAGTCAATTTTGCTTTCAAGATGCCGTCGTCAAGGAAAGAACTAAAAATGCTCGCCTCTGTGGGCTGTTTCCGCACTGTAGGCTGTTCGAAAAGACTTTAGTTTTTTCTTCACATATTCCACAGACATTTTCATGTCAGCAGAAATTGATTTTTTATTTATTTTTAAATCATTTCGTCGATATACCGAAATATTCACATTCCGTATTTTATGAATCGTGTTGTATTGCGGCGCAATATTTGTAAAAAGAAAAATAAATTTAAAGAAATTGATCAGCTGTTTAAAACTTGACCGTCAAGTTTTCCCAAAACTTGAAAGCAAAAATTTATATCAAGTTGCTGTTCAATTTTTAAAATATGAGTGTGTTAGTAAAAAAATGTGAGTGTATTGAAACTTGAAAGGCAAAAATTGATCGTGTAACCCCTATGTTACAAAAATTTATGTGTTTTTTGATTGCTAAATGAAAATGAAAACTAAAAGTGACATTTGATCTCTGGCATCATTGCAAGAGCCGCTTGCATGTCAGCGATATCATGATATTGCAATAAAATTGAAATTAAGTGTCTTCACTTGAGATGCATCATTTTGACAATTGCTTGCTATCATTTTATTGCATGTCAAGACACTAGGTAACTTAGCAGAAAACTTTTGAAGTTGCATTTTACCGAAGTACTACGGCAATTATCCACTTTTTATTTTTTGCGTGTACGTGATGAATGTTTACAAAAATTTAAATTTTTGCACAAAATTTTTTCAAATTTTAATTGGTAACTAAAATACAAAGTAAAGTTTGATTTTAAACATTTTTGTTGCACGATGGCTCAAATGGGTTAAAAAATACCCAGTCAGAAATCGCCAGTGGTACAAAAAATCAAGCACTGGCATACCACTGGGTAACCACGGTGTTAAAAATAAATGACTGGCGAACACTCATTTGTGACGTTTTGCCAGCGTTTGAAAAAAGCGTTTTACCAGTATTTGTTTTACAAAAATTTCGGTGGTTTATAAAAAAACCACTGGCAAAGAATTGGCTTAGAGTGATATGCCAAGGTTTGCAACCAGTGGTTATCCAGTGCTACCTAGCCAATGCTACCAGGCGTACAAAAATCAATTCACTGGTAGACCAATGATTTTATAAAAATGCTGACGCTTCTTTAAAAAATGTTTGTAGTCAGAAGGTTCCGAGTTCGAATCCGGTTGCAAGCAAACATTTTTTTTTGGATTTTTTTTAATTTAAAATTTTTTTTGTTTTATAAAACCAATTTTTTTGTTTGTGGGAAAGCTCCTTCAAGACCAACTTTTTTTTTTGCCTTCCCAACACTGGCATACTAGTTACAAAAAATTGTTTGCCAGTACTAGCATTTTGGCACAGCCAGTAGTTGTCCAGCTATTATCACTCATTTATGTGTTTAGCCATCAAATATTATATGTCTCGTTAGCTCAGTGGGTAGAGCAATCGTCTGCCAATCTGATGGCCTGGGTTCAAATCACGGCAGGACCAAAAAATACATATGAACTTTTTTTAAATTTTATTTTGGAAAATATATTTCCAGACCACCTATTTATTGGTTTTGCCAGCGTTTTGCCAACGTTTAAAAATTTTGTTCCTACAGTGCTTTTCCGGCGCTTTTTGAACAGCCGGTCCTTTTGTCTAATGATGTTATCATTTTGGGAATGGAAAAGCACTTTTTGCCAGTACTTGTACCACCTGCTAAAGTGCTTTGCCACCGCTTTCCCGTTTGTATTTTTCTGACTGGGTATACTTACCCAGATAGAAAAATACGAACGGCACAGTACTGGCTCAGCGTTGGAGACGGTAGTGCATGTACTGGCGATGTGTCGGATTTTTTATGTTTCCAGTACTGGTAGGGTGTCGAAATGATAACACCAATATACGCTTGGCCGTAGGTATTTGCCCACGTTGGCCCAGCGTTGGATTTTGTTACTTCCTGGTGTTTTCGCAGTACTATAAATTAAAAATATTCAGTAACTTGACAGTACTTTAAATACAAAAAATCAGTGTATAGCCAGTACTTTAAAAACAATTAAAGATCTGGTGGTGAATAACCCTAAATTTTAATAAAATAATAAAAAATATATATTTTTGTTTCAAATTACTTTTGTTGTTTTTATTGTGTAATAAAATATTAAATAATTGCAAATCTAGAAGATAAAAAGTTTTTTTTTAATTTTCTGGTTTCTCGCTGTTTTATTTAAAATATAATGAAACTTTTTGAAGTAATTTCACTTAATGCTTAATTTTTCAGGCATTATTTCTCGAATTAAAGCTTACATATGCCATTTTTTTTTTGTTTAGAATTTAGGTAATGTAAAAACTATTATCAATAATTTTTTTATAACTTTTATTTTTAATCTTTTATATATATATATTGCATTTAATAATTTTACATTTAATAATTTTATATTCGTATGGTATCTAATTATACATATAATGTTTATTTTTTATTTTAAACAAATTTTATTGCTTGTTTTGTTTGTAGAAATTTGTAACCGATTATGGCCTTTAGGTTAGGTTATTGTTATAAATAAAGAAATTAAATTAAAAGTTATATTGATATTCTTCATGATTGAATTCGGTATTAAAAATTAGGGTAAAAGAAGTGTTAGATGGAAAAATCTTGTTAAAATAGCGGAAAACAGTGGCAAAGCACATTTTAAGTGGTACAGTAGACGCTCGCAAATTAGAACCGCTTTGTGTTTGAGGCAATTCTAATTTCTGAATTATTCTAATTTCTGGACGTTTTTTTTCGGAAAAAAAAATTGAGTAAATTTACTTCCAAAAACTTAAATAAAACTCTTTTTAATATTTTTTAATTCAATTTTATTTGATAAAAACAAGAAAACAAAACACAACAATTCAGTCCAATACATCAAATGTATTTTTTTAAATTAAAAATATGAATATAAAAAAAACGAATGGCAACAAAACATATCAATGCAGTCCAATTACATCACATGTATTTTTTTAATTAAAAACTAAAAAACTGTATTTAAAAAAAATTAAACAATTAAAATTAAACAATGGCTAAGTTAACAACTAATCTTTGTTTGACATATCAGTTATATTTGTTTGTTTTTTTGGTTTCTTTAAATCCGAAATATCATTACGGAGAGCCAAAAGATTACTTATGTGCTTAGTTGAAAACAATTCACTGTTATTGCACCATTTTATTAAATTATTTACGCTTTCAATGGCTGTAGTATTAGAGACAACTGATGATACTGCAACAACGTCGTCTTCGCTGCTATCTGAAGACTCACCATCGCTACTGAGAACATAAACAGATCCGTCATCAAACATATCTTCATTCCATCTGTCGATGTCTTCTATACCGATGCAATCGTTGGGAGCTATTTCTTTTAAAAGAGCTTGAGTTATCTGAATAACTTCGTTGCAGTCCTGATCTATTTGCAACAATTGTGCTATTGGCAAGTCATCGTCGCTGTCGTATTGGTTAGAGTCCCAATTGGACAACTTTGACCAAGATTTCTTCATAACACTTTGTGGTACCGCATCCCAAGCTTGTTTCAGTAATAATATAGCATTGCGGATCGAATGGGATTTCAAATGATTCTTCAGTTCACCACCTTCAGCAATTAACTGAGAAAGAAACATACTTCTGTAATTGAGCTTTGTTAACTTAATAGGGTTTTGATCCATTGGTTGTAAAGCTGCTGTCACATTTGGTGGAAAGAATAATGCAACTATGTTTCCATCGTCACTTTTAAGTTTCTCAATGGGTGTATGAGCGGAGCAATTATCTATAAGCAAAATGGCTTTCGGAGGCAAATTATTTTCCTGAGAAAAGCGGATCACCTGTGAATTGAAAAAAATTTTAAAATTATGTACTGAACCTGAAATCAATATTTTTGTTTACCTCTTTAATAAATATTCCGTGAAACCATTCGTGAAAAATCCGAGAAGTCATCCAAGCATTTTTTGAAAAGTTGTAATGCAGAGGATTATTGAAATTTTTAAAACACCTGGGTTTTTTTGCTTTTCCAATTACCAATGGAACTAATTTGTGTGATCCATCAGAGTTTGCACCAAGTAGGACTGAAATTCTGTCTTTTTGAATTTTATGTCCAGTGGCGTTTTTTTCAAAAGCAGAGACATAGGTTCTGTCTGGTAGGCAACGAAAAAATAATCCGGTTTCGTCGACATTATATATTTGTGACTCCATTAAACCCATCTCAGCGATCTTTGCACGATATCGATGAATAAAAGGAGTGACTGAAAAAACGGATATCGTGTCGCTTCTTAAATTTGGTAAACCATCCATCACTTGCCCGGAATGCATTTTCATCTTTATCGGGATATTCCTCTCTAAATATTTGTTTAGCTTTCTCTTTTAATATTGGCCCAGTCAATGTACACTTTTTTCTCGTTGATTTAAAAACCACTCATACAGACGACTTTCCATTTTTGGATATTCAGCGCTGTGCAAAGATTTATTGTTTGCCTCCTGATATGTGTTTGAAACAGCATTTAATATTGCTGTTCTATGTGATTTGATGTAGCTGATTGAAGATGTTGTCACATTAAAATCTAGGGCTAACCGGTTCCCTTGAACGCCTTTGTCAAGCTTTTCTAATATTTTGACTTTAGTTTCCAATGATAAAGTGTTTTTTTTACGTTTATTTAGCATTTTAAATGATACACTTTCACTATTTAATAGAGACTGCCAAATAATATGTACACGCGTATCAAATTTCACAAATAAACTAGCCACAAATGTACATAAATGCGACAAAAAAAAAACAAATAGGAAAAAACATATATAATTTGGTGATTCCCCTTTTTAGTTTTACTTTATTCAAACAGAATAAAAATAAATTGGGGATTTCCTGTGTATTCAAATAACCAAAAAAAAAAAAAACGCTCAGAAATTAGAATTTTAAATTCGAATTTCAGAGCGTTTAATGTATTGCAAACATTGATTCTAATTTCTGGACGTTCGAATTACTGAAAGCTCTAATTTGCGAGCGTCTACTGTACTGGCATAATGAAAAAAACAGTGCTCTCCCAGTACAATTTTTTTTCTACCATGGGCAAAATATTCAAAATACTTCTTCAAATGGCATGTTGTAGAACTTGTCTGACCGTGTATTTCAAAATAATTTTTCGGTCCGACAAGTTGAACAACTACCCAGGTGGAAATTGCCCACGGTAGAAAAAAAATAGTACTGGGAGAGCACTGTTTTTTTGATTATGCCAGTACCACTTAAAATGTGTTTGCCAATGTTATTTTAACAAGATTTTTCTATCTAATACCTCTTTTACCCTAATTTTTAATACCGAATTCAATCATGAAGAATATCAATATAACTTTTTTCATTATATTTTATATAAAACAGCGAGAAACCAGAAAATTAAAAAAAACTTTTTATCTTCTAGCATTGCAATTATTTAATATTTTATTACAGAATAAAAAAACAACAAAATTAATTTGAAACAAAAATATATATTTTTTATTATTTTATTAAAATTTAGGTGATTCACAACCAGCCCAGCAAAATCTTTCATTACCAAATAAGTGGTTATATAATAGAAATTCATAGCTCCGCACAACTTATTTTTTGGCGTCTAAGCTCATTATTTTTGTTTGGCGTGGTCGTTTTTATAAGTAGTCACGCTTACCCGCTCGCTTACGAAAAAATGAGAAATAAGTAGTTATGAGATTTTGAATAATAAGTGGTTACACACATGCTTACAAAAAGTTGAATTATAAGTGGTTATCCGATTGCTTACTTGATTCTTAAAAATAAGGAGTTAAGCAAATACTATCAGCTTAAGAAAATACATTCAGAAAAATTTAAGTTTTTTCTAATGTGTAATTTTAGGACTCGTCATAAAAATTTAAACATAAAACATATTTACATATAATAAATAAAAATGTATAAAATTTAACTGTGTAAAAAGTATTTATTTAAAATATTACGAGTAAGTCATTATTTTATATTTAGAAACAATGAATACAATATGCCGTTATTAGGAAGTCATTATTTTATATTATAAAATAATTCAGAAGGTAATGATATATCATTTTTGGTAATGCTGATAGTAATGAGGTGTCATTACCAATATTTTGCTGGGAGATTTTTAAATGTTTTTAAAGTACTGGCTATACACTGATTTTTTGTATTTAAAGTAGTACTGGCAAGTTACTGAATATTTTTAATTTATAGTACTAGGAAAACAAAATCCAACACTGGGCCAACGTGGGCAAATACCCACGGCCAAGCGTATATTGGTGTTATCATTTCGACACCGTACCAGTACTGGAAACCTAAAAAATCCGACACATCGCCAATACATGTACTACCGTCTCCAACGCTGAGCCAGTACTGTGCCGTTCGTATTTTTCTATCTGGGTAGTTGTATCGTGTCTTCCCTGCTTTAACGTCTACACGAGACATCAAATTAATGTTAAGGGGCTAAATACTGTAACAGCAGCATTTTAAAGGGCATATTTATTTGAACGGTTGTCAATAATTTAAATAAAAAAATTTTATAATTTTATTTTTCTATTTAAAATATATGTTTTTGCAGTATTTTGAAAAATTATCAGTTTTAAATTCTGCCCACCAAAATCTACAGGGTTGCCACTTCATTAAAAAGGGCAAAATCGGCTGCCACTATGCAGCCTTCATTAATTATCGGAAAATAAAAAATTAAAGTGATTCTTATCCCAGATAAATTCTCTAGTCCTTATCATGGCCCGATTTTTATTTTTAAAATTTTTTTCGACAAAGTTGCCACGCAAACTTAAAAATTCCAAAAAAGGCAAGAAAAAACAATTTTGCTTGGGGATATAAAATTTATTTGACCAAAATTCAAAAAAAGGACCACGATAGGGACTACAGTTTTTTGTTGTCTACGAAAGAAAAAACCCGGATCGAAATCGGTTATAACCCGCCTTGGCTGTAAAGTTGCAGCCGATTTTGAACTCAAGGATGTGGGAAAACGCGTTTAAAGATTAAAATTTATTTTACCTAATAAAACAGCAAAATTTCAAAAAATTGTGTATGAAGAAAATTTATATCTCGCTGTTTTCTCCATGTGTACCAAATTTGGGAAGAATCGGTTAGAGCAGGGGTGGCAAGACTTTTTTCGCTGCATGCCAGAAACGGACAAATTTTTTTTGGAAAAGTTTTCCGCGTGCCACCTTAATTTTAGTCGTCTTTTACGTTTTTTTCGAAAATTTTTAAAATTTGCAAAATTTCTTTTAAAAATATCATCGCAGATGTAAATATTTATCAGCGCTACGGATAACCCCCACGAAATAACTCCCAGAGGGAAAAATTAAATAACTTCCAAGAAACGACGTAAAAATGTTTGAGGGTTATCTAATTTTTTTGGGTTTAATTGAGATTATTTCATTATGAAAAAATCCCCAATGAAATAAAATTAAAATAGTTTGGACATTATTGCCTTTTAATTTTTTTTTTTTGGTTATTTAATTTTTGGTGCTTATTTAATATTGTTAAGAAAAGTTAAATTTTTGGGTGCCATCAATTATTTAGGTACGTAAGAAACTAGTTGAAAAATGTGCCTCAGGCAAAAATTTAATTTAGTTAAAATAAATCGCACATTTTTATTTATACCGAACATTATAGATTTGAACAGAGAAAATTCTATTTCAGATAAAATGGCTCTGCAAAACACGATCAACACCCAATTTCAAATTCCAACATAGGGAGTTATTTCATCATGAAACTTATTTTCAGCCTTTAGCACCTATTTTCCCTCTAAAACAATTTATTTTTTATATCCAATTTTATTACAAGTTGTTCTCCATTTTTGTGTAATTTTCTTGTACTTTTTTCTCTCCGATTATGAGGCATTTTCTCATCGAAATATTTAAACTTCTTTCAATCTAGAATTTTAGAATTTTTCCCAGAATTTTCTGATAATCGAATTTGCGAGTTCTGTATTTACCATATTTCTGTAAAAAAAAACTGGTTTAAATACAGAGTTTTAATTATTATTTTAAAAGACGATTTAACCGATTCCTCAATTAATCGCTTCTATTTCGGTTAATGTCGAAACAAATAATTTAAAACTCAAATAATTATTTGACCCGAATAATCGGTTAGAATAGGTCGATTAACCGGTTACAGTTTTAATATAGAATTTTTCATTTAGTTTTTCCCAAAACTTCATCTTGGCTAAAAAATTGCAAGAAAAGCTTAGAAAAACAAATACTAACCAAAATACCATCAAATTCTTTAAAAATCGAATGAAAGAGGTCCTTAAGCCTTTAGATACCTTTTTTGGAGGAACTCGAAGCAAGTCGATATGGCACCAGCGAGACACGTCATATGTTTTAAGCAGGGGTATGGCATCACCAAAAAAACAAGTTATAAAAATATCGTTGTCACTAGATGGCATTTTGTTCAAAAAATTGACAATTTTCTTTTTTTTATTAAAATTTAAATAATAACAAACAACAAAGCAAAAAAACAAACGGATATCTCAAATTTTATTATTTGAATATATTCCGTGCTTGTTTATCCGTATTTTGAGCAGCTGTCAGCAGTTCATAGATAACTTACTCTTCTTCTTCTTTTGTCAACAAACACATTTTTTCACACACATTGAAAGATTTTTTGTATATGTATAGGACGTATGTCCAACACATTCTCATGAGATACGTGCACTGACAGCGAATGTCAAAGAGTAAGAGATCTATGTAATCTATGCAGCAGTTTCTGAGTTTTAAAATATACCCTATAAACAATTTCACTGGAATTCAAGTTGAAAACAAGTCCAATTCCAGCCCTGTTTTCCAGTTTCAAGGCTTGAATACAACTTTAATTACATTTTATTTCAATAGCATACTCCAGCAAAAGGGAAACAAAAATTCAAGTTTGAAATATTTTTTTTAAATATACAAATGCTCGAATTTGAAATATACTTTACTTCAAGCAAAATTTAAAGCACTTGAATTTTTAAAACCTATGTGCTTATTGGGTAGGCTCTACCAGTGTTGCCATTTCAGTGCTTTTCGGGTATTTTTTGGTGCTTTTTTACCCCTTTTTGGTAATTTTTTGAACCTTTTTTACACGATTTTACAAAGCTAAAATGTGTTTTTAAAATCTAGACTTAAATTTTTCAAAAAATTATTATCGTGCTTTTTTACCCCATTTTTGGTAAATTTTTACCCTTTTAACCCGTTTTCAAAATGCTCACGCTGCTTTCCTGCCTTCAAGAGTTGGCAACACTGGGCTCTACACTCTATCGGTGAGTAGTGCAAGTTTTGATTTCCTATCTCTATAATTAATAGTCTCTAGTTTTAAGAAACCCCAAAATTTTAATAAAATTTCTTTGAAAATATTTCAACAAAATATTAAAGTTTCTATTTGTAAAAAAAAACTTTCAAAAACAAAATAAAGGGGTTTTTTTTAAACTTTTCAAAATACACGACGTATTTGGCTGCAGCAGGCTTTAGGAAATACAATAGACAATCGGCCTGATTACGATTGTCGAATTTGTAGTCGAAATTTTCGATTCCATATAAAATGATTTGGTATATAATGGAAGTTATAAAGAAATTAAACTCTGATGCTGGATTTTTTTCAATCTGAGTGCTATATATGGTAAATCCAATTGTAAAATTATTCAAAAGTTGTGCTTTTAACGAATTTTCAATAAATTCGCCTTAGTCTCGAATTCGACTACGACACTCGTGATAAGGCCGATTATTTCATTTCTGTCTTAATTCTTTTAAAAATTAAAAGTAATGTAAATTATATCTCCATGCCCTTTAAGACAAGGTTGCATTTGTTTTAAAACTTTTTCACACAATTGGCATATTAATCCTGAAAGAAATCTAACTTTTCTTACTTCTCCCAAGAAGTAAAGCTCAAAACCGCATTAATTCTACTACATGTTCCACTAGAATACCATGGAACCCGTTTCACTGAATTAAAAATTTTATTCAAATAAAAACAACAAATAACCTAAAAGCACAAAATGAAAGTTAAAAAGTTTAAATTGACATGGAATTTGACATCTGTAACTGCACACTGAGAGACTTTTCTGCGTGCTATTTATGAATTTTTACTTACTACACCATTTTCAGTTTTATTTCAGAAAATTGCAAATATATTTCAAAATTGTCTAAAAATGTTTTATAATTATCCAAAAATTTTACAATTATCCAAATTGTCCAAATATATTTTAAAATTGTCCAAATATTGTTTAAAATTGTCTAAAAACCTTTAATATTTGTCCAATTGCATTTCAAAATTGTCCAAAATGTATTTTAAACTTTTCAAAATGTATTTCAAAATTATACAAATATATTTTAAAATATTACAAATATATACATATTAAAATATTTTATTTGTATTTAAGAAAATTCCATTTGTATTTTAAAATTGTCCAAATGTACTTCAAAATTATTCATTTGTATTTAAAAAATTTAAATCTGTATTTCAAAATTGTCCAAATGCATTTCAAATAATTCCATTTGTATTATAAAATTCTCCAAATGCACATTTTGTAACGTCTGATTCCAGACACGTGCTGATTGCTTTAGACCATAAATACTTCTTTTTAGTAAACATACCTTGTTAGGATTATTTTCATCAATAAAGCCGGGCGGCTGCCGCATATAAATCTCTTCTTCTAATTCTCCGTTTAAAAAGACAGTTTTTGCATCGAAATGAAAAACATCCATTTTCTTGTTAGCAGCGATGGAGAGAAGGATTCGAAAAGTAGCATGTTTAGCAACGGGAGCAAACATCTGGTCATAGTCGACCCCATATTTTTGGATAAAGCCTTGAGCAACTAGACGAGCCTTATATTTTTTAACTTTCCCATCTGCGTCAGTTTTTATTTTATATACCCACTTGCAGCCGACTACATTTTTACCTTCAGGTAAATTTACTAAATTCCATGTATTATTACTGAGAAGTGAGCTATACTCCTCCTCCATGGCAGCTATCCAATAACTCCCCTTAAGGCATTTTATGGCTTCATTATAATTGGATGGCTCGCCATTGACTACGATATCAATTTCCTGTATAAAACGCATAGGAGCAACCCCTTTATTGGACCGTTCAGATATTCGCCCAGGCTCGACGTATTCACATGGTTCTTTGTCATCTACTTCATCACCATTATCATCGTTCGAATCATCTAAATCTTGACGGTCGCAATTGTCATTATTGTTGGGTTCACCTCTAATTTTAATGGTATCAACACCATCAGCAGGGCATTTTGTGGTCTTTACGTCATTTACAAATTTAACGTCTCGGGAAACAACGACTTTTCCTTTTTGTGTTACAAAGCATCTATACGCTTTTGACTGCAAGGCAAAACCCAGGAATATGGCTTCTTCTGCATCTAATTTGCGGCGCTGAACATCTTGAATGCGGATAAAACACTTTGACCCAAAACGTCTCAAATTTTCATAAAATACCCAGTCAGAAATCGCCAGTGGTACAAAAAATCAAGCACTGGCATACCACTGGGTAACCACGGTGTTAAAAATAAATGACTGGCAGAACACTCATTTGGGACGCTTTGCCAGCGTTTGAAAAAAGCGTTTTACCAGTATTTGTTTTACAAAATTGCGGTGGTTTATAAAAAAAACCACTGGCAAAGAATTAGCTTAGAGTGATATACCAAGGTTTGCAACCAGTGGTTATCCAGTGCTACCTAGCCAATGCTACCAGGCGTACAAAAATCAATTCACTGGTAGACCAATGATTTTATAAAAATGCTGACGCTTTGTTAAAAAATGTTTGTAGTCAGAAGGTTCCGAGTTCAAATCCGGTTGCATGCAAAAAAATTTTTTTTGTATTTTTTTTAATTTAAAATTTTTTTTGTTTTATAAAATCAATTTTTTTGTTTGTGGGAAAGCTCCTTCAAGACCAACTTTTTTTTTACCCTCCCAACACTGGCATACTAGTTACAAAAAATTCTTTGCCAGTACTAGCATTTTGGCACAGCTAGTAGTTGTCCAGCTATTATCACTCATTTATGTGTTTAGCCATCAAATATTATATGTCTCGTTAGCTCAGTGGGTAGAGCAATCGTCTGCCAATCTGATGGCCTGGGTTCAAATCACGGCAGGACCAAAAAAATACATATGAACTTTTTTTAAATTTTATTTTGGAAAATATATTTCCAGACCACCTATTTATTGGTTTTGCCAGCGTTTTGCCAACGTTTAAAAATTTTGTTCCTCCAGTGCTTTTCCGGCGCTTTTTGAACAGCCGGTCCTTTTGTCTAATGATGTTATCATTTTGGGAATGGGAAAGCACTTTTTGCCAGTACTTGTACCACCTGCTAAAGTGCTTTGCCACCGCTTTCCCGTTTGTATTTTTCTGACTGGGTGGTTTTCGACCATGCTATATTTCAAAAGGTGTTCCATTTATTGACTTCCAATGCAACAAGTTTTGTAAGTTGTTCGCAGTCATAACTGCTTCGCCCCAAATTTTTTTTCCAATTTGGCATCTAATAACATACAGCGCGTCATCTTAATTAGTGTTCTTTTTTGCGCTTTGCGACGCCATTTTGCTGAGGAGAATACGGCGCAGTACGGTTTATAATAACGCCTCTCTGATTAAGATAATCAACAAAATTTTTATCAATATATTCACCGCCACGATCAGTTCGCAAACATTTAATTTTGTGGCCGAATTGGTTTTCTGTGAACTCATAAAATTCCTTAAACTTCTGGAATGTCTCAGATTTTTTTTTTTATTAAATCTTCATTTACATAACCGAGCCCAGAAGCGGACAAATTTTTGTTGTAAAAATTTCTCGCGTGCCACCTTAATTTTGGTTGTATTTTAAGTCATTTTTTTAAAAAAATTTAAAATTTGGAAAATTTCTCTTAAAAATATCATCGCAGATGTACATATTAATCAGCGCTACGGATAACCCCCATGAAATAACCTCCAAAGGGAAAAATTAAATAACATCCAAGAAATGACATAAAAATATTTGACGGTTATTTAATTTTTGGGGGTTTATTTAACCTTTAAATATTGAGATTATTTCATTATGAAAAAATCCCCAAAGAAATAAAATTAAAACAGTTTAAACATTATTGCCTTTTCATTTTTTTGGGGGGTTATTCCATTTTTGGTGGTTATTTCATTTTGCTAAAAAAAAAAGTTAAATTATTGGGCGCCAAAAATTATTTAAGTACGTAAGAAACTAGTTGAAAAATGTGCTTCGGGCAAAAATATGATTTTGTTAAAATAAATCGCGCAGTTTTTAACATCATAATAATAAATAAAAAGCGAATATTATGGATTTGAACACAGAAAATTTTCTTTCAGACAAACAAAGGGGGTTATTTAAGTATGAAACTTATTTTCAGCCTTTATTTCATTTGAGGGTTATTTCGTAGCACCTATTTTCCCTTTAAAAAAACTTAGTGGGTTATTTTGTAAAACGCAACGCCTTGCGTTTCGTTAATTTGTGTGTAAATTGTTATTGTTACAAAAATTTGTATGGAAAACAACGCAACGCAAGGCGTTGCGTATTACAAAATAACCCCCTTAATTTTTTAGATCCAAGTTTATTACAAGTTGTTTTTCATTTTTGTGCATTTTTCTGGTACTTTGTATTTTTCCGATTATGAGGCTTTTTCTCATCGAAACATTTAAACTTCTTTCAATCTAGAATTTTAGAAATTCTCCCAGAATTTTCTGATAATCGAATTTGCGAGTTCTGTAGTAACCATATTTCTTTAAACAAAAAGTGGTGGCAATACAGAGTTTTATTCATTTTAAAAGACGATTTACAAGCTCTATGAAAAATTTCACCATTATGGAGTTAAGTCACACATTTTTGTAGCGAAATTTAACATTTAACTAAATTTTTTGCTGGTCTTCTAATAGTTTAAATTTTTTGAAAATATCCAACAAAACGTGCCACCTAAAATCCACTCGCGTGCCACTACTGACACGCGTGTCATAGTTTTGCCAGCCCTGCCTTAGGGCCTTATATGGCTAATTAAAGCTACAGTTTGTTTATTAGATTTTACAGTTTGTTTATTTTTTAGTACACTTTTTTGCTAATTTCAGCAGATTGATTTTAAATTACAGTTTACAACAATTTAATGAATTTCAGTAGCTGCAACTAATTATTTATACTAAATTCATTGTACTAGAATTATTGATATTTAGTAAGTTTTTTAACTGATTTTAGCAAATCGATTTTGAATTGCAGTTTTCAACAATTTTGCTAAAATTTAATAGCGACTACTAATTTTGTTGTACTAAAATTAGCAAAAAAAAATACCGCTGGGTTCAAAATAGTTAAATTTCCCTTAATACAGCGCAAGCTCGGTATTCGCGACTACCCATTATCGCTACGGCCCGGTTCTCGCGACGACTTAATTTTTAACACTTCAGAGTACCGATTCTGAATGGTCTGTGATGCTGTGAAGCAGTGAAAAATATTTTTCACTTGTTTAAAAATAATGATAACAAATGACAGTTTTTATCACTTCATCGCATGCAAACCATTTAGAATCGGTACTCTGGTTCTATAATCGCGACAGTTTACGAAAAACGGATTCCATTTTCGCGACTTTTATCTGTTTTTTTTAAATTTGATTACAATGTCTATAACCAAAAAAGGGAAATCCACGTCTTTGGTATATTAACCTTTTTGGATGATTTTGATCTTCAATTTTGTCAGTTAATTCGTGTCATTTGTTGTGTAAATACATCTCTTAATATGGGAAAAATTCAACATATTTTAAAGCCAACGATTTCTCAAAAATTATAGATTTTAAAAAAATTAAAAGTGGAGATTCCATAAATTCAATTTCCGCGAATTACAAGTTGCATAAGTCTTCATTAAAAAAGGTCGTACGTACAACAGAAAGTGGCCCTGGCAAACGTTGCATGTTAAAGAAAGCTGAGTACCCAAGAATGGAAAAAATGCTTTATAAGTGGTTTGTAAAACAAAAGGAAAATGTTCCAATATCAGCAGAGATTTAGCCAGTATTTGTATTCCAAAATTTATCAAACCAATTCAGGTTTCAGTGCCAGTGAAGGATGGTTGAAGAAATTTAAGCGTCGACATGGAATTAGATTTTTTAAAATTACGGGCGAAATTGTCTTCGACGACGAAAAATATAAAGATAGTTGTCGTAACCGCACGAATTCGATTGGCAACAAATTCGATTACTTTTATCAGTCAAGTCCAGTAAGAATTACTCAGTAATTTTAAGGTTTTCTTCTTTTCCATAATTTATTTTGAAAATTTTACTGCTTTGCATTTCCATAAAATAATATAATTGGAAAAAAAAAAATTTTTACAAAAAACGAACATGTTTTCGAAACATGTTTTTTTCTAATTGCAAATTCTAACTGGCAAAAATTTGTCCAGTAACAATTTGCAAGAAAAAGAAGAAAACTTAGAAACTCTCATAGAACTGTCACTTTATTCTCTCTTTTTTCTTTCTGTTTACTGAATATTTGTGTTAACGAACGCCATCCAGTAAAAATTTGTACAAATTTGTACAAATTATCCAGTAATCGAATGGACCTAATATAAAAAATCAATCCATGTTTAAAAAATTTTGTATGTGACCCAAACATAAGCTGAGAAATTTAAAAAATACTGCGAAAAATTAAGTTTTAAGATCAACGAGGATATAGGCTAAAGAGTTCCCATAAGAAAAAAGTGTACTCTTTGGTTCCCTTAAAATTTATATGGATTGGGTGCCTGTTAATTCCTTTGAAGAATAAGAGAAACAAAAGGAAAACCGAAAAAGTTACCAGGGCACTGTTTTTATTGTTTCTTATGATTATTGATTAACGCGGTAACAAAAACAACTTTAAGAGTGAAATAAATAATAAATAATCAATTTTAATTATTTTTTTTATTGTTTTTTTTTGCTTGTAAACACGTTTTTATTAAATTTATTGTTTTCGTGACGTCCTTCGTTTTCTCTCGTTCGCTGTTAAATTTCTTCAAATTCTTTGTGTTTTTCTTCTCATTCGTGTGTGAATTTTGTCAAAAATCTTAAAACACCTTAATGGATACCCCCTGGTAAGATGTGAGTGACCGCAGGTGTATTTAGTATCAGTTTAGTATCAACTGAGGCTATATTTGAAAACTCAAAAACTGTTGAAAACTGCTTAAAATAAGGAAGAAACAAACGCGGAATATATTCAAATAATAAAATTTGAGATACCCGTTTTTTTTGTTTTGTTGTTTGTTATTATTTAAATTTAAATAAAAAAAGAAAATTGTCAATTTTTTTTGTTTTTTACAGTTTGCTGTGAGTCGCCGAAGAAGAAGGATATCTCGTGACCTGTATTAAATTTTTTAATAGGTAATATCGGTTAATTGCTTTTTGTTTTGCGATACTCTAGAGCGCATGCCGTTAGACTGTTGAGTCTAACCATATGCAAACCTTTTCTGGCGTACTAGAGCTTCATCACGCTTAGCCCTCATTGTGAAGGCAATGGTTGTATATGTGTTGCTGTGGTTCCTGTGCGTCTGATTTGTAAATCACGTACCCTGGCAATATCCGTTTTTATAACAGGGCCATATAACTGTACAGTTAACTGTACTTAAAGCTCGAAAAAAAATTTTTTTTAACAAAGTGCCATATAGTGAACGATTTTGTTATAACTTATTTTTTTGGTGATGCCTTACTCCTGGAGTCACATTACGACACATATTATACATACATTTGATATTATTTTTTC